>NSJX01000004.1:12252-36455 GCA_002286715.1 Dentipellis sp. KUC8613 | reverse complement strand
GGCCTTGTTATGATGTCTTGGTATTATCTACTGAAACAGGCCTATGAATGTACTTATATACGAGCCTGCACGGCCTTAATCAACATCGAGTTCGACTCTTGTCGTCTGATCTATCATCTTCGTCTCGCTCTCGCTCGCCTCGACTTCTCTCGCGCTCCACTTTCTCGTCTGGTCTTCGACCTGCGCGCACTTCCTTAAAGACAATGTACGCACTCACTTCGACACTAGCTCTGTGGTTCCCTTGTGTCATGCCTGCCCCTCCTCCCAGGAGGTACGAGTAATGGATAACTCCGGCAAGTCCGGCAGCTTTTGGGCAGACTGCCGGAAGTGCCGGACGTGCCAGACTGTCACGCTCGCCTACATGTCACGGATGGCGTCACGGAGCATTCGGATATGCATGCCATTAATATTCTCATAGTCAGCCCTGCATGTACAGAGGATGGTTTCGGGGTTCTCTATGACTGATCCCCCGGCTGCCCTCCTCGTCGTTGCGAAGCCGCCTCCCTCTCTCTAGTCCCTACGGCCCTTGCTTGTGCCCATCCCGCTCTCTCTCAAAACCCGCCACCATTTAACACCCCCGTGCTGCCATCCCACCACCATTGCGAGCTGATCAATATGGTTGTTGAGGTACAGAACAGCTAAAGGGCTTATAATATTATCAAAGTATTACATATATATGAACATGCAGGCACGAGACGGGCGCGACGGCAAAAGAACAATGTGACGCGAACAGGACACGAGGGGCGTGACAAACGGAGGGACAGAGGCGCATGGACGCGACAGAGGCACGAACAGGTGCGAGACGGGGGACAATGAACGGGCGCAACGGCGACGCGAACAGAGCGCGAGGGGCGCGACAGCGCAAGTCAGGCGCGACAATGGCGCGAGTCAGGCGCGACGGGGGCAGCAAAGAGGCGAGGGGCGCAATGGCGCGAACACGACGCGAACACAGTTTGGTCTTGAGAAGCGCGCGACGGCGAGACGGGGGGCGGAGGGGCGCGGGTGCGACGGCAATGTGATACGGGCGCGATGGCGGCGCGACGAAAGGGTGACAGCGGTGTGAACAGGGCGCAATGAATGCGATGATGGCGCGAGACGGGAGTGAGGGCAGCGCGAACGGGCGCGAGACGGCGCGAACAGGGCGTGAGGGGTGCAAGAAGAGTGCAAGGGGCGTGACAGCGTGCGGGTGCGACAACAGCTTCAGACGGGGACGACAACGGCGCGAGACAGCTATGATGGAGGGGCGATGGCGGCGCGAGGGACACATGGGGCGAAGAGGGCGTGAGGAGGGCACAACAAGGGTACAATGACGGCGTGAGGGCGCAGAGACGGTGCGACAGAGGGCACGACGGGGCAACGCAGGCGCAAGGATGAGTCGAGGGCGCGATGAAGCGAGGGAGCAACACAGGCATGACAACGGCGAGCACAAAGGTGCGAGACGATGCGACACCGCAGGGCACAACAAGGGTACGACAAGGGCGGATGGGCGCGATGAGGCGAATGCGAGGGCGTGAAGTCGTTGCGAGGGTGCGAAGACGGCGCGGACGCAAAGCCGAGAAGGGATACGGAAGGGCGAGGACGTTAGCAGGCAGGCGCAAAAGGACGTGTGTGGGAGAGGCGAAGAGGGTGCGACAATGACGTGGCGCTAGAGTCATAGAAAGAGCAAGATTGTCAGTCATTGGGTAGGCTGCGACACGCTGAGCGTGCAGCAGGTGCTACGTACCTCAACGCCCTTCTGCCTGTTCCCTTGTCGTCTCCACAGTGATGTCGCTGTGCGCGCCTGCATACGTGCGTGCGTATGTGCTGGTGGGACACTTGCGCACATGCGGGAGGGTAGGAGGGCGGCACTACTGGGGTCGCAGATAGGGCAGCATCATCCGTCGTTGAGCGAGCCGCGACATGCTGCTGCAGATGCGACATACCTGTGGTTGCTCTGCCTATTCCCTCATTGTCTCCATGGAAACATGTTGTCGGCGCATGCGCACATGTATATGCACTGATGCATTGAAAGGTGCGGGAATTTATGCATTCGTTGGGTGCACATGATGACGAGAGAGGGGCCGAGCGAGTGAGCGGGTGAAGGGAGGGAGCAAGAAAGAGAGCAAGAGCAAGAGATGATGTTGTGTTCCAAATAGGAACCCAAGTTATGATGGGGGTGCACGGGCGACAGCAAGGGCACGATGGTGATGGCGTCGGTGCGAGCAGGCGACCCGGGCAGTCTTCGATGCAGCAGCGTCACAGTACGGGAGCGGTCGTGCCCTCACAAGCGCCCGCGCCCGGCGATCGGCGATCGCCGACTTGCTCAGATAGGCAAAATGTCACTTTGTCACACAGGTCACACCCGGGACTAGATCGCCGGACTCTCACGGCTGCCGGACCGCCGGACTTGCCGGACTTATCCATTTCTCGTACGTCCTCCCTCCTCCCGATTGCTTGTGCTCAAGAAAATAAAGAATGTCACAGAATTCATCTCTATCCGCAGATGGATCAACATAAAAATCAACATAAAAATCTTGTCTGCCCGTGCATGAGGCCTGTGTCTGCTGTCGTGCCCGCGTTCGCTGTTCATGATCGTGTCCGTTCTAAGTAGAGAGAGGCGGCTACGCGACGACGACAAGGGACTCCGAAACCACACTCTGTACATGCAGGACCAACCATGAGAATACTTATTATATCCGAGTTCTCCGTGATGCCATCCGTGACATGTAGCAGCGTGACAGTCCGGCACTTCCGGCATGTCTGCCCAAAAGATCTCATATTCAGACTTTCAGTACTGTACCGTACAGGTCTCTTCACGCACAAGCCCCCTAAGATTGGACGAGTTGTGCTGAAAAGTGAGAAGACTATCCTGACGGCAAAGCGAGTCATTTCTTGAAGACGCTTTTCCAAATCTTGCAGAATGAACATGCCAGTGTCTGCTCAGAAGATCGGTTCGTTTCAGTACTTCATATGCTATGCTCTAGTCAGCGAGGTACCTGATGCATGTACACTCAGGTTCTCTACTCTTTTGTCCAGACTGTGGAACTCTTCTCGATTTTCCACAGGAAGGAGAGGTGTTAGTTAAGTGTGAGCAATGCGGCCATGAGGAGCCTGCGAGATGTGCGTCAAATTGCCTATGATTGTGTTCTTATTATTGTTCATTGAGCTTAAGCATACGAGAACATCGAAATTACCACTCGGTCTCACCCAGATGCATTTCCGTCGGCACTACGGCAGAAGCGGAAAACCCAAACCAAGATCCACGAAGGAAGCGAAGGTTTATCAAAGGTGCGATCACAACTGGCTCCTCGACCATACGACAAACTCAACCAGTATTGCATAGGTAGCAGAAAAATGCGAGAAGTGTGGCCACATGGAAGCATATTCCAAAGAGATACAGGTAGATTCCGAAGGGTACTGCGAAGCAAAAAGTATGAGTACTGATGACTGGCATTAGATGCGCAGCGCAGATGAAGGATCCACGATTCTTTACACTGTGAGTGACATGACTGAACGTTTTAATGTTTATAGCTGATATCAGTGTGCGTCGCGAAGTGTGTTGCCTGCAAACACGGTTGGCGCGTCAACAACTGAATGTGCTGACAAGTATAGTAACAGCAATGACTCGTTCGAAGACTGTCCCACTATACGTACACTCCTACGGTGCAGAATAATGCGACTACCCCGAAACCACCAAGGGCACTAGCAGTCATAGCCACAGCCGTCTCACGGATCGGTAGGGTATCTTTGGAAAGCCTAGAGACACGTGTCACATGTATATACGTCCCATGATTTTGGAGACGTACGTGGAGAAGTAGAAAGCAAGACCAAACGTTGCTGTCAGAAGGACGAAGGCAAGGTAAGGGAGGAGGCCTATTGGCACGTATGGAGAGAATGTTGGGAGAGTTCTGTGAAGATGCTAGGCACCAATTGAGAATCTGCGAAGAAAGAGGCAGGTAAACAAAACAGAGCGCGTACCTTGATAGCATCATAAGACAGGGTGCTGTCTTGGGCCATGAGGATGGAGGAGTGGACGGAGGTGCAGTGCTTTGAAGTGAGAACCCGGTAGAGTGTGCCAACAGGGCTGAGTGGCGGAGAGCCTCGCCCCAAGCTGACGTATTCTGGTGGTGACGCAAACACGTGTCATCAACGCCATATCAACCGCTGTCGCCTGCTCCTCTTTCTTTCTTCCTCCCTCTCACTTCAGTTTACGACCGCATTCTCTCCTCGCTCTCTTCTCATCCGTCTGGAGTCAGCTGTACGTCTCCCTGTCGAATCATCGTATACTGTGTTCTCATCATGTTGTTGACCGCGTTGCGTTGCTACGACAACTCTTTTCGTCCAGATGTCGTCCGCTCAACAGAAGGTTCAGCAGCATCCCGTTTTCCAGCAAGCCCAAACCAAGGCCAGCTACTATATTCAGCAGCTGGACAAAGAGGTTTGTGATCTTTTTATCTCACAATTAGTCTGTTTGACCGATTATTTCTTGTCATGTGCCACGCGATCAATGTAGCTCTCGAAGTATCCTTTCCTGGTGAATATCGAGCAGCGCACGCAGGTTCCGAAGACTTATGCCTTCATCGGCACCGTATCCCTCGTCACCCTATTCCACTTCATCAATGCCCTTGCCGCCCCTGTTTCGAACCTCGTTGGATGGGCACTCCCTGCTTATCTCTCCTTCAAGGCGCTCGAGACTCCCGGCCATCAGGATGACGTTCAGTGGCTTACTTATTGGGTCGTGTTCGGCTTCTTCAACTTCCTCGAGGGTTTCGCGCTGCGCGTCGTTTTGTACTACTTCCCGTGGTATTTTGCATTCAAGACGGCATTCATCCTCTGGTTGCAGTTGCCTGCCTTCCGCGTGAGTGCTATCCATGCCTTGGAGACTTGGTCTGACATGATCATCATCGTCATCTTTCCAGGGTGCTCAAACTACGTACTACAATCTCTTGAAGCCTCTGCTCACCAACATCAGTCAGCAGACTCGTTCCACGACGTCCCATAACGACACGACTGTGACAGCGGAAGGACTTCGTGACCGTGTCGCCACAGCGACGTCCGAGTGAATGTTGAGCTCGCTCATGGAGATGTCCGTGATGTGTGCTCGTACGATAGAACATTTTATGCCTCTTCACCATTTAACAGATTCCTTTTTCGTTTGCCACTGAATGTCGATCATACTGTCCTCTTGTTTGTTACTGGCTCTGCATGATGTGATGCCTGGTTGGGTTCCGACTTCTGTCAACTGTATTGTGTCCATTTCATACAAGTGATAGTAGAATCATTGTGCCTTATGATCATCCACATCGGAAATAATGTAAGTTAAGATTCCCTTGCTTGCAAGGGTGTTCCCATGTCGGAATTCGTAACCCTGAGGATGGACGTGAAATGGAAAGTCTGCATCTCCAAGTCTCTGTCTCCAGTCTCTGACCGGAGCTAATGTTGTTTGTTCTAGCCAAAGCGTGACAACTTCAATGTCCGACAGCCTGGGCGACCTCAGTCTGCTCCATCGATGAGTTGCATGCAACTTGCCCAAAAGCCGAGTAGGTGACAGCTCTGCTCAGCAGACGGTGAGCTCTTCATATTCCCTACTGGGATATGCAAATATTTTTGTGGTTCCAGACAGTTTGCTGACCATACGGTGTGTGCAGTGCTCGTGCGCGTCAGTGGTCGAGTTGACGTTCATCGGAGAAATGTGTGCATGGGGAAAAGCACTTTTAAGAACCTTGTAACCACTTACAAGACCCACAATTGCTGAAAGGCCCACAATCGCTTACAGTGCTGAGTGACACATATAAGGTACAAACAAGCTGCTTGTATTTGGCATATAGCGACTGGCAAGTTGAAACTAGATTTTGATACATGGCTAGATCTTGAGAGCTTTGGAAGATCTGTCATATATTACCAGAGATGCAGCAACCTTGTAGCCCTTGTTGCACTGCTACCGATTCTCTATTTGCCACGTTTCACACGTTGGGAAGAAATATCACTATATTGCACAATTATACATAAGGAAACTAAGTATAGCGGCTGCAAGGCAAAAGTGAAAATGTATATCAGAATATACAAGAGGTAAGGAAATGTGAGCAAGAGAAGGCATGGGGCACGCAAGGGGCCAGATTCGGCATGCTAGAATGCAGGGGTGCAGATACTTGTCGCAATGCAAGAAAGCAAGGACCAGGGCTCATGAAGGTGAGAGTGTGTGACAGATTGAGAAAAGGGGCACAGTCGAGAGTAAGCACAAGGGTTCCACGGCACGAAGATGAGGTGTACAAGCACGTGCACGCACGAGAAGCCAGAAGCAAGCAAGCAAGGACAGCTGAAGACAACTAGAGCACAAACATATAAGGGAGCTCGTGAAGGGTGTTCTGAGAGGATTCACGAGAGCATTCACAGGAAGGCGGGATAATGGTCGAGCACATATGAGCAGGTGAGGACAAGAGTGCGAGCATATGAAGATATGTAGGAGAGTGTGTGGGCGAAACGAGGTGATAGACCAGAAAACCAAGGAACTAGAGCAACTCGAGGATTGATGCTTGAAGCTTCAAGACGAGCAATGATCAGCGGAGAAATTCTTGATAGGAAAGAGGTGGGAGAGAAGAATCTCGACACACTAGGGAGCCTAGCTGCGCTAGAGAGCCAAAGAGCCGAGTTCGACTCTTTCGCGATATGGAATTTATTGACAGCTCAGATATACATATATAGTACATATGATTCGATGGATACATCTATGTACATGCATGGGTCAGGGAAATTGAGATGGTGAACTATGAGTACTCATTTTGGACATCCCCATTCAAGTCAGTCTTATGAATCTGGCATCAATTCTGGGGGTCCTGGAGGGGAAGAACACGTGCAGTTGGACGTACAAGCACAAGCGAGAGCAGCAGTGTGTACATGTGATGGCATGCAAGCGAGAGAGGGTGCAAGCAGGCCGAGAGGGAGATGGTGTACATGGGGGGTGTGCAGGCACGAGAGGGGCGCGAGAAGCCAAGATGCCATTGTGCGCAGGTCCGAGAGGCGTGCGAGGCACAACAGGGTGACTGATTGTCACGAAGGGGCGAGAGTGCGGACATGTGTGAAGGGGAGAGGAAGGAAAGCAGACTAAAAGGTCCAAGTCAAAATGAGAGTGCATCAGCGGAAAGGGTAGTAGTTCTCACCTGACTGTTCCCCGGGCTGCTGCCCCTGCAATTACACTTCTGCGATCCTACCCTTTGCATCTGCGGGCTCCTTGACACATTGAGGGGGTGCACTGGGTTGTGTATGTGTGGGCTGTGCATGCAAAGAGGCACACAACTGCGTCGGGTGTCGGAGCGGGTGCAGTGTCGGACATCAAGACACAAATGTCGCGTTAGCGGCGGCGACAGCAGGGTGCACAATAGGGCAATAGAGCGCGCACCTTACCGAGAAGCTGAGTAGGAGGGCAATGGGGAGAGGATGGGCATAAGTACTGTTTTGAGCACACACCAGATCCATGAAGGGAAAAGTTATGTAAGCGGGTGCCTATCGATTTACGGTAATCTGCTTTTTCTTCTTTCACTCCTTCCTCTTGCTCACCTTCTTCAGCATGGCCTTTGCACGGCTCTCCTCGATGTGCAACCACTCCGTGCTTGCACTTTTTCTGATTCATCTATGAATCAGTCTTAAGTATCGACATTCTCACTACAGTTTGCAGAATCAACATCCTCAACTTTTTCGCTGCTTCGGGGAATGGTCTCCCATGGCTTCAGCCACAATTGTTCACTTCAAAGTGTAAACCATTTCTACACAGCTCAAATCTTGTTCAATCCACACAAAATTTGGGGCACATATAGATATACAGTGTGAATGCCTAGAAGAAAATTAGCACAATTTTTGAATGCCTGGATCGCTCAGAAATGCAAAGTCGTGCCATGCTTGTGGCAGGCGGGTGCTGACGGCCCGGAATCCGCATCAACATCCTCTGTGTCAAGGACTTTTTCGCTGCTTCTGGAAGCTAGTTCCCACAATCATGATTTCTGGTGATGGCTAGTAGCGGCCCAAAATCCGTGCCAATGATTCTCTGTGGCTGAACATACACAAGAACTCAAAAAGTCGAAATCCATGGATCTCGACTTTTCAACATTGTCATCTAAGCCCTTAAGCTTTTCAGTACAAGAGCACTTCACAATAGCACTACTGTAGAGAATTGATCATGTGACCTGATCACATGATCAGCTATCGGAAACTACTGCCATCACAGAACATTGTATGTCATAGTGCTCAATCTTTCGACAATCTATGCTTCAACAAAGGTCGTACTGACGGAGACTGATCATGTGACATTGTCACGTGATCAGGAACCATCAAAACCTCCTGCCATTGCAGGAGGTTTTGATTGGTGCCCAAGGCAACAACAACTTACTGGTGCAAGCAAGATTTGAATCGGCAGCCTCAGGCATTCTGATTCATCTATGAATCAGTTCTAATAATGGGGTGAGCCACTAAAACTCGCAGAACTTCAAAATCTCAAGTTCGGGAAGTTGGTTCCCACGGATTTCAGCCACATTGGTTCAAGACACTTCTCTTTGATTTTCTGTATAGCTCAATTCACTCTCAATCATTTTGAAATTTTGATGACACATACAACACCGGTATATACACCTTCCATAAAAGTTTGGAAAACATTGCACGTCTGCATCACCCAGAAATTGGAAGTCGCGCCGTGCTTTAGAGGGTCAGACTGGTAGATGTACCATTGTCGATGCAAGATGCATTGACTTGGCCTGAAAATATTTACAGAGGTACACCATGTATTTGTGCGAGTTGCCAAATTTATTTGAGATTTTAGATGATCTATTTGGGTCTCAGAGAGCTTGTCTCTGCGCAAATGCTGCATTGACAAGCTGTACGCGGGAATTGCCAAAAGCCTTTGTGGCTCTGGCGACACGCCAGCTCATCACTCAACTCTCCTGGTCGTCGCCATTTCCATCCTCAATGCACTTGCACTCCCGCCCGCTCTTGCACATGCACTCGCGCCACATGAAGCACCTGAAGAACTGCACTTACAAACCAAGACAGAGGCACGTAGGAGTCCGAGGGGCAGAGCGATACGAAGTCGCGGTAGGTAAGTTTTTTTGCTCCCTGCCATGTTGCCCCACCACACTCCTGTCACCTGCTGCCCTCATTCGAGACCCCGCCGTCTTCGCCCCCGCCGCACCGTCTGCGCCCTACTACACTGTCTTTGGCCCCCCCGCCGCTGTCTTGCACCCTACGCACCGTCGACGTGCCGTCGACGCGCCCTCTTCGCTGTCGATGCACCCTCTCCGTCCTCTCCCCCCCCCCTTGATGCGCCCTATGCGCCCTCGATGCGCCCTCGACGCCCTCGACGCGCCCTCTCCGCCCTCGACGCTGCCTCCGCCGCCTCCAAGCGCCGTCGACACGCCCTATGCGCCGTCAACACGCCCTACGCACTGTCGACGTGCTGTACGCACCCTCAATGTGCTGTTCGCGCTCTCCACGGCCTCCAACCGCCCTCCTCGCGCCGTTCGCGCCATCCGTGCGCCGTACACGCTGTCGACGCGCCGCACGCGCTGTCTTCGCGGCCTCTGCAGCCCCCAACCGCGCTGTCCACGGCCTCCGCGCGCCGCACGCGCTGTCCACGCACCCTCCGCATCCTCCGCACACCGTACACGCCGTCGACGCACTGCACGCGGTCCCGTTGCCGCCCTCTCGCGCCTCAGCACGCCTCACCGCCGTCTTCGCGTGCCCACTGCCGCCCTTGCTCGTCCACCGCCGCCCTCACCCGCTCGTCGCCGCCCTTGCTCACGTTCTCGAGCCCCAGACCCCCTCGTTCGTCCCACGGCTGCCGTCCCGTCCCACTCCCACTCTCGCGCCCTCCGCCTTCACTAGTCGTCGTGCCACCCTCTCGCGCCCTTGACCTTCTTGTGCCCTCTCCCCACCCCCACCCTCTCTTCACCCGCTGTCACCGGCTGCACTTGCACTCGCCCCGTCACCCTCGTTTGAACACCCATCGCCATTGCTCGAACCCCTGTCGCCCTCGCACGCCCCAGCAACGACAGAGGACGTGCGTCTCGCACGCCGCGCGTCCTGGCAACGGCGCGACAGACAATCGCGCATGACCTGGCTCCCGCTGCCGCCGCCTCGCCCGTACACTCACCACCTCGTGCGCCCCAGCAACGGTGCAATTTCGCTGCCATACACGCCCACGTGCTGCCTTGCAACTGCCCCGTCTGCTTCGCTGCGCCCTGCGTGCCTAGGAACGACACAGGACGTGCGCCCCACCACGTCAAACGCCTTCACGCCGCCCCGTAGCCGCCCCCCGCGCCGTCGCTGCACCCGGCCGGCCTTAGCAACGGTGGACGACGCGCGCTGCATGCCCTCTAGGTGCTCCGAACGCTGTCGTGCCGCCCCGGAACCGCCCGATGCGCCGTCGCTGCGGCCTGCCCGCTTTAGCACTGGTGCAGGATGCGCATTCCACGCCCGTGTGCAGCCGTATGCCGCCGTTTGACGCTGCTGTGCCCGTGCCGCCCTCTCCCGCGCCTCCACCGCTCTCTCCTCCGCTGCACGTCGCTCTGCACCGCCCGCAAGCCGCCACTTGACGCCTGCGCTCTCTCTCGCGCCCCACAGCCGCCGTTGCTCGTGCTCTCGAACCCCGTGTGCCTCCTCGAATCCTGCGCCCTCCCTCAAATCCCGTGCTCTCCCTCATACCCACTGCCGCCCTCGCTTGCGCTCTCGAGCCGTGCGGGCCCTCTCCGCGTCGGGTGTTGCCGTCATGCGCCGTCGCACTGCTGTCACCTGCTCTCTCGCACCGTCGTGCTGTCGCACCGCTCCCTTGTCCCGGGCCCGTCGTTACCTGCCCCCTTCGCGATGCCATCGTGCACCTTCTCACAAAGACGCCACGCGCCCTCGGGATGCCGTCTCGCGCCTTCGCAACCACGCCTCACGCCTTCGCGACACCCCCATCAATGCAGCCGTCCGCCCTGTCTGCCCCGTCTCGCGCATGTGCGCCCCGTACCTTGTCCGCTCGCGCCGTCTTGCGCCCACCAATACCGTCTCCACCGCCTCGCGCCCCTGCGACGCCGCCCCACGCCCCAACGACGTCGCCCCGCACCGTCGTGCCACTGCCCCGCGCCGTAGCAACACCCTGGAGGCCCTCTGGCACCCCTTTGACGACATCTCGCACTCCCTCGATGCTGCCCCGTGCCCCTCCGCAGCTGTGCCACGCACCTGCATTGCCATCTCGCGCCCATGCATGCGCTCCCCCCTTGCTCCCCCACTGCGCTCGCATGCCGCCGCCGCCCTCGTGCACATGCATGCCGCCCCTCCGCAGCCGTGCCACGCCCCTGCATCGCCGTCTCGCACGCCTGCCACGCCCCCTTGGCTCCCCCCTGCCCTCGCTCGCCGCCGCCGCCGCCGCCGCTGCTGCTGCGGCCCTTGCCGCCGTCTCACTCCCTCGCGCCGCCGTCACATGCACCCATGCGCGCCCACGCCATCATTGCGCGCCCCACCGGCGCTATTTCGTGGCCATGACCCCCCGCCGCCCTCGCTGCCCGCCCACGCCCCCGCGTCGCCATCATAGTACGCGGCCATCATGCACCAAAACAGTGCCTCATCGACAACATCTGGTGCATCACGGCTTCTCCTTGCCTGACATGCCCTAGCAATGGTGTGATCTCTCACCGGTAGTCTTGCTACCTCACACACCTCCGCATCACATTGTATTCCCTTGTGCGGTGCCGTTCCACGCTGTGCGCCCTAGCAACGGCCCACCATGCACGCGCTCTTGCACACACAGTTGTGTCCTTGTGCAGTGCTCTGCACCCTTGAACTGCACCACACCCCCCCTTGTCAACCTGCATGGCCTCTCATCATTAAAGCAGAGTAGATACCATGTATGCTAGTTCTGATTCATCTATGAATCAGTTCTAATAATGGGGTGAGCCACCAGAACTCGCAGAATCCAAAATTGCAGGTTTGGGAAATGGATTCCCACGCTTAAAGCCACATGCTTTCCAGACTCCTCGTATTCGATTTATACTGGCTTCAATTCTTACTCAATCCATTTGAAACTTTGCACATATGTGTATTATAGCTATACAGATACGCATTGAATTTTATAGATTATTGGAATGGCTGAATCACCCACAAATACGAAGTCGCGTCAATGTTTACAGGCTCTGCTAGAGAAACAAGCGTTCTTGAGTGTATATATTCGGGATTATATTCCCTGTCTTTATCGAAAGCTACAGAACACTCATGTATATGTTGTAAAATTTAATCACATTTGTAATGAATTTATCTCATCCTGAAAGATCACGTCTCTGCAGGAATGCTGCATCCACGAGCAGCGTACGGCAATTGCCGAGGCACCGCAGAGGACAATGCGACAAGTCACTCTTGTGTCTTGCTCTCCCATCTCCCATCCCCCAATTGCCTGCCACCATCCCTTCTCAGTACGCTGCAAATGTGCTCATCGGCTCATCAAGGGAAAACATAATCTGGAGGCTTGGATAATGAGGACATGGCTATAGGTGCGTTGTTATGCATTCTCGAGTTTATCATAGAAGTACTGACCGCGCGAGCCCGGGATCCCGGGCTCGTGCCTTCCTATGCCCACTCACCACCACTCATCGCGCATTGTGCACATGTCGAGCTCACCATCTCCCGCCCACTTCCGCCCCAACTCGCTCCTCGGTCAGTCTCCCTCCCTTACGCGCTCCTCCTCGCTAACACCACCTCTCGCGCTGCAGAACTATGTCTTGCACCCTCTGCATCTTGCGTGTCCACCCGTGTCTCGCACACCGCCGTGCTGCAGTGCTCACGCACTCACGGCACATCTCGCCCCCGTGCATGGCCGGTTCACGCCCACATGCCCACGATGCGTCTCCGCTGCCGTCTCCTGTACCTCCGCCGCCCTCACACGCCCCCGCTGCCCTTGCATGTTGCTGCACCGCCATTCCACCGCCCTTCCACGCTCACATGTGGCTGTTTTGCGCCCCCATACCCACGACACCCTCCGCCCCTCCGCACCCGCGCATGTCCGGCACTACCACACACACGCACATGCATGCATGCACGCACGGCCACACACCCGCATGTCCACTCAAACATGCGATGATGGATGAGAGGGGAGGACCAACGGTGAAAAGGTATGTTCTTTTGTCTTTTTTCTTGTTTTTTTTTTTTTTTGCTCTCTCACCCCTTCATCTCACGCCTCTGCCGCCCTTGCGTGACCGCCACGCTATCTCTTGCACCCCCGCCGCACTCGCGTGCCCCCGCCTGCACGCCATCCCTCATCAGCCGTGCCACCCCCTCTGTCACTGTCTTGCGCCCGCGCGTGTCTACCACGCCTTCTCTCGTGCCCCTGCCGCCTTCACGCAGCCCCTCCTCGCCCGTATGTCTCGCGCCCCGCTCCGCCGTCTATACGCAGACACAACGGCGCCGTCTCGGTCCCCATGGCCACTACATGCACCCACGCCGAATGGTGTCGTCTCGCGTCCCCGTGCCGCGGCATCGCGCCTGGCGGTGCCGTCTCCGGCGCCGTCCCGTGGCCTCACGCCGCCATCACCACCCGCCGCCACGCTGCCGTCACCCACTTCAACGGCGCTGTTTCGCAACTTGCTCTGCACTGCTGCCACGTGCTGCTGCGCAGCTGCGCCCCCGTCTCGCTCCGCCGCGCCGCATCGCGCCTCAACAGCGCCATCACACCCCTCAACAACGTCGTCTTGCAGCTCATAGCCCCACGCTGCCGGCATGCTCGTCCATGGCCCTCGCCCTCTGTGGCCCTCGCTCTCCCCCCTCCACCGGTACATTGCGTGCGCCCACCACACACACTCTTGCCCTTGCTCGTGTTCACGGCGTAGGGCCGCCCTCTGCAGCATCACCTACCATGTCGTCTCTCTCACGCCCTCCTCGTATGCCACGCCGCCCTGTCGTGTGCCCTGGTGTCATCACCTCGTAGCTTCCCCCCGATGCTGCCTTCACATACTCCACGCGCCGCCGCTACCATGACGCGCCTCGGCAGCGCCATCTCGTGCTGTGCGGCCCCGTTTCGTGGCTCGTGGCCTTGCGCGGCCGTCTCAGCCCCATCGCCCGCACCCCTGGTGCTCCACTGTCCACTGACGGCCTCACTCACCAGCGATGCGTTGTGTGCGCCAACACTGTCACCGACAGTGGATTCGCCCACTCATGTATGAAAATTTGTGCAATCTGCACATCGGCGAATGTATGACGCGCATTCCTTTGATTTTTGAGCTTGACAGACTCGAGTAAGTACATAGTGAGGAAGGCCGCAGCAGCAGTGGTTTGGGGATATTACGTCCCTCTCAACGCCGAGCTGGGTCATCTGCGCCTCACTGCGCCGTCTTCCGCCCCACGCTGCTGTCTTCCGCCGCACTGGGCCATCTGCTCGCCCAGTCAGGCCGTCTGCACGTCCAGCTAGGCCCCACCGCGCCGTCTGCACACCCCGCGGCACCCTCCCGATGCCCAGCTGGGCCGTCTGCGCCCCCAGCTAGGCCGTCTGCACCCCACGCCGCGGTTTTGCACCCTGCTGCGCCCTCTCAATGCCCCACGCCGCCGTCTTCTGCCCCATGCCGCCGTTTTCCGCCCTGCCGCACCGTCCGCGACCCAAGCCGCCATCTGCGCGCCCCAAGCCGCCGTCTGCACACCCCGCTGGGCCATCTGCGACCCGCCCCACCCTCTGCCGCCCTACACTGCCGTCTTCAGGCCCCGCTGGGCCGTCTGCGACCCGCAGCACCGTTTTCCGCCCTGCCCCGCAGCGCACGCGACGCCATTACTGCATGCAACAACGCACCCCGACAGGCCGCCATGTTTGCGCTCTCGCCGCCCCACGCGCCCTAGCAACGACGCAGCAGGCGTGTCTCGGGATGAACAGCGCGACAGACGGTCTCTGCTGTGCCCTTGTGTTGTTGCTGTGCCCTGTGCGCCCCAGCAACAGCGCAGGCGGCGCTCTCTCATTATCCCACCCGCCTCTACCTGCCATTTCGTGCAGCACGGGCCCTAGCAACGGTGCGGGCGGCATGCTCACTCGCCGCCCCCCACTCGCCATATCGCCGCCTGCGCGCTGCGTTGCTGCACCGTGCGCCTTAGCAACGGCGCAGGCAGCGCGCCCTGTAGCCGCCCCACATGCCGTCTCGCCACCTGCATGCCGTGTCGCTGCGCTGCGCCGTTGCATCGCGCTGCACGCCTACGCCCCGCCATCTCCGCCCTCTCGGTGTCTCAGACACCTTCACGCCGCCCCATACGCCGTTGCTGCGCCCTTGCCGCCACTGTTCTGTGCCCGCCGCCGCTGTCTGTGCCCTCCGCCGCGCTGTCTGCGCCCTGCCGCGCCGATCTAGGGCCCCATGGGGCTGTTTTGCGCCCCTTGCCGCTGTCTGCGCCCCCCGCCGCTCCGTCTACGCACTGTTCCACCGTCTTTGCGTCCTGCCGATGCTGCGCCTCTCCCTCTGCCGTCTGCTCCCCGCACCTCGCCGTCTGCACCCCACCAACGCCGCCTGGCACCCCACTGACGCGCCCTGCGCCCCACCGAAGAGCCTCGCGCCCTCGTGACGGCGCCTTGCGCCCCGACGACGTCACATGCGCCCTCGCGGCGTTGTACCCCCCCTCGCGGCGTCGTTCGCCTTCGCGACGACGCCTCAAACCCTTGCGCTGCCCCCCCGCGCCACCGCCACCCGCTGTCGCGCCCAAAACTTGTTTTGGACGGTGACATAAAACTTACAAACCACATACTATGAACCGAATATTCCCCGTATATATATTGCCCATTATTTTACCATATATTTACTAGCCGCCGATGCTGCTCTGCATCCTCCTCCTCACGATACAGGACCGAGGTAGTCAGAAAGGCCAGTTGTGAACTAATCATTATCTTCATTTAAATAGAGCCCTAATAATTTAATATGACGTACTCTGTAAATTCGATACACCGGTAGGACGGCAGGTAGACCCAGAGGAAGACGACTCCCTTAAGAAAAACCCTAGAAGTTAGTATAACCCCCCCCCTCGTTTGAAGAAAGAAAACCCCTATAAAATCCAATCATATGAGTGGAACGTACTGCATTGCGTGCACTGCACGGATCCCGCAGCCGCTCCACGATACCCACTGCGACTGAGCCATCATGACGATAGACCAACACTTCATCCCCCACCTTAGCATTCAATCAGCGGAACAGCCAACATAGGAGGAATCACAAGGCACGCACCCGGATCCATTGCAGCGATGAAAGAACGGAGGGACGTGACATCGGGACAAGAAGAAGTTGTGGTCGGGTCGTAGTACAAGACAACTGTATGCCCTAACCCTGTGCCGGAAGATGCCGAATCGTGTCGGGACTCAGAGACTATGGACACCGACTCGGAACGATCACCGAACCTGTGACCCAAATCAGGAAGGATGTGTGGCTAACCGTCTGTGTGGCGCCAGAAGCACTCGGCGCCAACCCTGGCCAATATAGACATGTCGTGCTTAGCGCCTAGCCTACAAACTTGAGAACAACCACCAACTCGCGTCGCCCCCTCATTTCCTGCTCCCGCCATGAACACCACCTCGATCTATGACGTTCTTTACCCGCTCCCCTTCTTCAACGCACTCCCCTCCTATGACGAGGACCTCGCCCGCGCTCCGCCCTCCTACTCCAACCCCCCGTCATACACCTCGTCCCCCGAACCTCCCGAGCCTGTCCTGCCACGTGAGCCCCGCATACGCATCTGGGCATCGGGACCCAACAATTCGCTCATGACCATCATCTCCGTCACAGCCGCCGACATCTTCGGCACCGACGACGACAACACGTCGTCTACAACCTCCGACTCGGACTCCTCCTCCCCTGCCTGCTCTGTCTATGCCTCGTCCTCCCCAGCTCTCTCGGTCGACACCATCGACCTATTGCCAGGCTGCGCCTGGGACATGGGGTGGACCCTGCAAATGCTCACCATCCGCCGCTGCCCGGAGCTCTTCAACACGTATGTCCTCGAGGGACTGCCCGACCGCCGGCTGGAGGTTAGTCAGATGGCCGACCTGTGGTTGGACAACGGAGAGGATGGGTGGGTGCGCAACCGGGTGATGGTGGATGCGATTGTGGAGGAAGGGGAGAACTGGGCCATGCTGAGGATGCGACGAGGGTTGTACACATGCCTCCTGCGCGTACCTCGTGTCTGGCTGGACTGGGGTCTGTACAAACTCTGGTCGACGTGTTCGGCAGCAGGTGCTGGACGACAGCACCGGTTGCAGAGCCTCAGCCATGAGGAGCTGGCAGCTCACGAGCGCTGCGAGCAGGGCAGGATACGTCGGTTCCTGCGTCGATACTTTGGCTGGCACTAAGTAGTCATGTATTGTTTGCCTTCGCAGCCCTCAAAATACCCATCGTCTGTTGTGTGGGCATGAAATCGGTCATCGATAATGCAAGGGAATGAACACTCAAGAAAGGAACAGACAGGCAAGGCAGACTTTGAGGATCACATGACTCCAGCCACTCTGACTAAGGGCAAATGACAAACTGACTCAGCCCCACTCTCACCACTAACTCTGTTGACAGGACAGGAATGACATACACAGATGACCAAGCACCAGTACCACTGACAAATCACATCTAAACTGATGACGAAGCACAGACTAATCTGACAAATCGCTCACCAATCGCTCACCAATCGCTCACCAATCGCTGACGAACCATTCACAGCTGATTAAGCACCTTAGCAATCGATGACAGAGCAGTTCTCTCGGCGAGAAAATGTCCAAATCAGGCCAGGCATTGCCATTAAAGGAAACTCAGGAGGATTAGTCAGCAGAGGATGGAAAAGGTATATAAGGGAAGAGCAGGAATGGGCAGAGGGAAGCGAGTAGATTTTTGAATACGTTGTTATCGTCGCTCCTCAGTAGTCCTGGCTAAGCAGTGTAGCACAGTTGCTCCCTTAGCAGGAAAATCAGTAGTATTGTCTGTCACGTGATCAGTTTGTATCTAGTATCTCTAGCATCGTTAGGCTAGAGCGTAGTAGGAATATCAGTCAGCTTTCAAGCAGGATCTTGATAGCTCCTTTTCAGCCCCATTCATCCTCTGAGTGTGATTAATTCTTCACATTCAATTTAAGTATAAAATCCCATAAACAAGCCCATCTAAGCTTGATTAGTCAAGTAAGTCCTCCTTCATTTATTCAGTTATTCTAAGATCAGGCCTCCCCAAACTCAATAGGCAGTAACTGAGAAAGTTGGAAAATCTGTTATCTGTCTAGGAATCACATTTTCCGCATGTCATCCTGGAGCCCACTGCGAGGGGCGCCATTGATCTTGAATTCCCTGATATTGACAACCTATCTGTCGAAGGAGACTCAGAATTATTTGACTTGCTTAGCAACATGTCAAGCTCCATTGATGGAATCCCTATGGAGGAACGCTCTATCTATACCCTCCCACCTTTGGGAGATGAGTCGGCACCCAAGAAATTCAAAGGACACTATGCCGAGGTGACCAAATTTGTAAAGCAGTATGAGAAGCTTTGCAAAATTCATAATGTACGCTCTGATCGAGACAAGTGCCAGGCTGTCTTGGACTATTGTTCAGACAAGGTCAAGCGGTACATCAAATCGCTGAAGAGCTATAAGCGATTAAACTGGGAAATGTTGCGCGCCAATCTGCTGGAATGATTTGATGCCGATTGCACCATCAAGCGATACAGTGTCCGGGACCTGACCGAGTTTGTTGAGAAGAATCAAAAAAAAGAAGATAACCACTGCCGCGGCATTCAAGAACTACGACATTAACTTCAGGTCCATTTCCCAGGAACTGCGGACACGAAATAAGATAGATGAGGACCATGAGAACACTAGTTACTGGCTAGGTATTGGTCTATCTCTAAGGAGGCGCATCGAAGAAAAAGTGCTGAATGACGATAAGAGTTTAACACTCGATGAACCCTTCGATATGGACATGGTGTACCATGCAGCTCTCTCTCTTCTTGCACGTGATTGTTTTGACTCACACTCCTACATGGACCGCAACATTGAAGAAGAAGAGGAAGCATCAGACCATGAAGAAACCTCGGATTGGCGAAAGGACGTTACTGAAGACTCAAGCTCCTCCTCCGATGATGATGACAGCCCCCCTCGGAGGCGCCATCGAACCCTCTCCCGACGAAGCTCCGCCTCAAGCAGCAAGAAGGTCCGCTGGTCAGACTGCGAACCAGAACATGACAGTACACAGGACACACCACCACGGCGTGACCCTCCACGACAGAAACGGCAGAATGAGTCAACCACAGTGCAGGACCTAATTTCTCAGCTCTCAAACATGAAGGTCTCAGACCCGAACTATCCAGTGCAATATTATCAGGCATTGAAACTAGATAAGGATATAGAAAAGATTATTCCCCCGCCAGCATACCAAGCTTCTGCAACTAGTCCTAGCCCTGCCCGACAGACTCCCCTGCACATGAACAGCCGCTCATCCTCGCCCTAACCTTACGCCTTCAGGAGTGGAACCAGCGATATGACTTGCTACGGCTGTGGCGAGCGAGGACATGGTATGACCCGCTGCCCAACGCTGGCAAAGTTGATGGACACCGGCATCTTGAAACGAAACGAAAATGGGCAGATTGCACGTGCCGACGGTTCGGTGGTACGACATTTTGGAAATGAGACCTTCGCCGAGGTCGTAGAGCACGAGCAAGCTGGACCGTCTGCGTGCGCGCACTTCCTATCGGCCTCGTTCCTCGAATCAGATGGGTATGAGTCGGCAGGAGAAGTGTATTACTTACCCACCATCGACCCCATCTCGGAAGACTCCGAACAAGAATGGCATCCCGTCATGCCAGCCCAGCACGAGATGCTACCGCGCCGTCGTCGTCAGGGCAGAAGGCGTCAGCCTGCATACGATGAAGACGCCGAGCCGGCCTCGCCATGGGCCGACCATGACGATCCATACCCACTGCATGACATGCATTACTGACGCAGCAGCACAGACAGGGCCGCTGATGTGATGCCAGTGGTGAGGCCCGAACCGCGACCGGTCTCGCGAGGCGGGCGTCGCGAGGTCCTTGATGGCGTATACCCACCAAGCCGGCAGGTTGCTAAAGAAAAGGTCAGGCAACAATCCAACGCCAAAGAAGCGTTCCCAAACGTACCGAGACCGATCCGACAAGCCGCCATCCCGGGCGAGCGAGGACTGTCCACATGCAGCCGCACTCGCCCGGCACCCAGCATCGCGCCATCCGACCCACTCGATATACCAATCGAAATCCAGCCCCAGAAGGGGCAAGCTGCTGAGCCAGCCCCTCGAAATTCAACAAAGAAGTCTGGAACATCAGTCAGTAAGCCAAAGGAGAAACTGACAGAGTACGTACCTATGGACACGGGCTGCCGCATGTTCCACCCCGATGACGACGACGCCTACATGGATGACCTAACGGAGACTAGGGCCACACATGCACCTCAGCGTGCCCCCGAGAAGCCCACTGACGACTGCAGGAAGCCAACGGCGTGCAAGTCCGCAATATCTGCACTGGCAGACCCCTCGAAGTTGATGAACGAACTATTGAAGACCCCGTTCTCAGTCACTGTCGGGGAGCTACTTGGCGTATCGCGCAAGATGGCCCAGCTCCTCAGCGAAAATCTGAAGATGAAATCCGTTAATCTCCTTGCAACGGGAGACGAGATAGGGCACCTGAGAAATGGACTCACCTCAGAATCAGAACCTGAAAGCCCAGAAGCATTTGTCTTTGGTGCGAAGACACATGGGCTGTTAATATCGGTGAATATGGAATGTAACGGTTCTCCAATCCGGGCCATAATTGACACCGGTTCAGAGCTGAATGTAGTTCGAACAGACATATACCGCGCAATCATACAACAGCCCCTGGACGTAGAAGCCAAGGTACGGATGAATGACGTGAACAGGAACCAGAGCACCCTGCAGGGCTTGGTACAAAACATTGGGCTGCGGTGCGGGGCGGTAGCGACACTCGCTAATATGTACGTGGCAGACAATGTCCCGTTTGCAATGCTTCTGGGAAGGCCCTGGCAGCGCGGAAATCTGGTCAGCATAGATGAACGAACAGAAGGAACGTACCTGATGTTCAAGGAACCCACCAATCCGAACCAGGCGCGGTTCGAGTTGTGGGTACGCCCTCCAGGACGCGCAGGCGATGGCCCCCTTGATCCTATGTCCTGGCACACACACACGCCAAATGTGTATGCGGCCGCATGGACCCCGTTTCCACTGAGCAAGGTAGAAGACCCTGATTCAGGAGGCGACGACATCGCGACTGATTTTGCGAGGCCGATGCAACCAGGCCTAGAAATTTCGAATGTCAGTGGTTACAAGGCAGACGAGGAGGCTGGATCACTTACCGAGACCCCACCGCACGACGGGGACAGCGGCTATGCGACCGTCGCGAGCTCCCCATATATAAGCAGCTTCCTCGACGAGGAGGAAGAGCCAGCCGTGCTAGACACGACTACCTACCTTCGAAATCTCTCTCCTATGTCCTCTCCCATCGCTCAGCTTCCCGTCGTTGGCAGTATTGTCCAGCATGCTACGCTGGAACGTGTTGACGTGTCCCGAATCCCCTATGCTCCGGATGGAGTCCCGCTGTCGCTGCGCGGCCTGGGGCTCCGACCTATTGAAGAGCAAGTCAGGCATGTTCTTCGAGAAGAACACTTTCTTACCCAGCAGGAGGCCTTCGCGGCCTTGATGCTCTCGACGGAGCATGCCTACGAAGTCGCGCACGGTGTCGACAGCCAGGGGCGGCACTACCAAGACGTGGTAGCACTGCATGCTGCTCATGCGACAAGGGCCGACGAAGACGACCATGTGGCCCTGCGCCACGTCGACTTCTTCGCGCGGTTCTTCTTCGACCTGCCCAGCCAGCGGCCGGATCCGTGGATCTTGCCGTTCTTGCGCCCCGACGGCCGAAGTGGACGACAGACGAGCGGGAACGGTCCTGCGCCAGACGCGGACGACGCAGGAACGACAGGTGGCTTTGGTGAGTCACCAAGTTGCAACAGTGACCCCGTCACTGCTGACCCTGTGACAGACGTTGTCACAACGGCCCGCTCGCCCGGATCACCCGGAGTGGCTGCACCACCGGGACTCGAACATGCACGTGCTAGTCTCGACGTCGATGCTCTCTTTCGAGGGCCATGACATCTTGGATCTGCTCTCTCCACTCCCTCCTCCTCTTCTACCTCTTCCACCGACAGCCCTCCTGGGCTCACCTTCGCGAACATGTCGCCCCCCGATATGCCGGCACGCCCCACGTCACCCACCGGGCTGGCGTTCATCTGCAAGCTTGTCGACAAGATATGCCAGTCACGCGAACTCGAGGCTGCCGTGTACGGAGACCCGCAGGAGGACGACCACGACAGCGATCAGATGGAGCTTGGGATAGTGGGGCTGGAGAAAGGTAAGCCTGACGTGTTTCGAAAGTTCTTCGAACGCTCACCTTTGTTCAAAGAGTTCGGAGTGAGCCTGGGCGCCCCTCGCACTAGCGAGGTGCTCGTCTATGCCGCGCAAGCACAGCTGCCACGACTGCCCATCGTCGTCACAGCGCCCGATGGCGCACTGCTCGACTCGCGAGCCTCCCAGCGGGCTCGTAGGTCCATACCCGGACAGTACAAGTCGGACCCATCGTCGGAGGAGTTGTCCGACGACTTCTGGGATGGCCTTGCGCAGGCAGCAGGTTGGCAGAGTGCGGTGCCGTCGTCCGTCGAGCCCAAGTACGAGCCCGAGTCCCCATACCTTGTGTGGCCGCGCCCCGATCCGAATGCCCTGCGCCTCGACGAGCGACGCAGTCCGTCACTTGTACCCAAGCACGAGCCTGTCTCTGCGCCCGTGATCGTACCGCTGCAAGTCGACCCGAATGCCCCACGCTTCGACGAGGAGCGCGACATGCCGTCACTCAACCCCAAGACGCCTGCCGCTATCCTCACGAGGGTATCAAGCCCGCTCCCCAACCTCACCTCGCTGCAGTACCCCACACCGTCACTGACACCCCTCCTTTTTAGTGCGAGTGACAGCGGTTCGTTCGAGCAGGTGCGCGAAGCTCTTCGTGCCCTCGAGCAAGCGGGGATGCTCTCCGCCTGGCCCGATGTGCCGACTTCAGCAAAGGAGGATGCGCCGATGGACATCAAAGAGGTCCGCCCGCCTGCACGCCCAGCACACCCAGCGCCCCCATCTCCCTCCGCCGCCGAGACCGCCACGAGTTTCGTACAAGCGACGGTCGAAGAAACTGCCTTCGATGCGACAGGACGCCTGGTGCGCCCACCAACTCCACGACCCACGACGAACCCCTTCCTCCATGACGACCTTTATTCCGATATGCCCGAGCTAGAAACAGTAGTGGATTCGGACGAGGAGCACGAGGACGGCGACTGGGATGAGGACGACAGGATGGACGCCGACGAAGACGACGGGCCCGTGCCAGAAGAGGCAGCGCTGTCGTATACGAGGAGGTCGAGCAGCGTATGCATGAAAACCGTCAAGAATTCCACGCCTGGACTGCGCCAGCTGGCGCCCCGGCCCTGCCTGATCCACGAACGGGCGCGCCACCGACCGTGTACTCCCCTCTCGAGCCCGGCATGGTGGTCTCGCGCTCCCAGCAGGCACCGCCATTTGCGACACTCACAGGTGACTTCTGTGAAAGTATTGACTTCCCTACTTGGCACCTGCCCCCCATCTACCCCGACTCATTCTTTCGTGTGCCTGACTTCTCTCTCCTTGATCCCCAAGTAGCACGCGACTATCAGTGGGCCAGTCGCCACTATGTCGAGTTCGAGGTAGGACAGCGTGAGAAGAATACGCTGCCGACAGTCCCTCCGCCCGTTCCCTCAGCCGGGGTCATTGACGACCTCTTGCAGTTCCTCACCGCCATCCAGCTCCTTCACGACAGTGCTGCCCGCTTCGTCGTTGGCGCGGCGCCAAGTGACCCTACTCCCATTCTCAACACACCCCTCCCAGTCGAGTTCCTGATCCGACACCCGCCAAACCGCGCGTTCTTCTCGCTGTGCGACTGGCCTCTCGCTGGCCATCTCATGGCCCCTCTTCATCGCGCAATCCCGACAGGTATTTTTGCCCGGCTTCTGGAAGGCGACGTCTTGACCACTGACGGCCCGCTGTCACGGCGTGCGTGGGAGGCGCTGTCGATGTTTCGGTGCCAGGAGCGGTGCAACTACGCGCTGCCCACCGCTATCGACTCAACGTTGCCATGGGATCCTAACTTTCAGGGTCTCCGGTTTTG
>NSJX01000039.1:158404-259773 GCA_002286715.1 Dentipellis sp. KUC8613 | reverse complement strand
CACTTTGTTTGAGTGCCATCCCTGGGTGCGGACGTAGCGCCCTTGGTTGCCGCACCAGATCCCTTGTACGCAGTATTGTACGTGGGTCTCGATCGGTTAGTGACCCCTGATGAGGTTTGCTTAGGGACCAGTCGGAAAGTCCTTCCCTTAGGTCGTGTGCGCTCACTGCGTGGAGCAGCTGACGCGTGTTCAGTACCTGATCGCGCGGTGGTTCGCGTATCATGCGAGTGTCCAGCGTTCTTTGCGAACTGCTGGGCACTCTCATACTGTTTGATTGCGGCGAGAATCTCCTCAATTGTGGAGTATTCCGCACTGATTCCCTGGGTCATCATTATGTTATTGACCATTGCGGCCGGCAGTCCTTCAAGGAACTGTAGCCTGAATGTATATTGGTTGGGCCGTTGTATCATGCGGCTGACATACATCATTAGGGTATTATAATATCCTAACGCGCTGCCGTCTGCATGCGAATACTTCGCGGTCCTAAACTTCTTCACGGCTTCTTGCGCCGTGGCCTCATGTACGAAGTGTGTGTACACCGCGCATACTAAGTCACTGAAATCCCAGTGACGTACTATGCGGTGCGGAAATCGTACTTCTAGATGATACCAGTCAGCCGCTAGGTCCTTCATCGTAGATCCTAGTATCATGACTTGGTCATCGTTGCGCGTGGGTCCACAGATCCGCGCTGTTTGTAGGTACAATAACAGGCCGTATAGCCAAGTTTCAAACTTGTCTATACTATCTTCGCCATGATATGACCCGGGGTGTGGCAATTTAATGCCTTTTATTTCGGGGAGTTTAGACACGTCGCGACCGACTTGTTCACGTATCATGGTACGGTATGTATCCAAGATATTATGACCATAGCCAGCCTCGCCACGTACAGAATCATCCATTAACTGACCCTGTACAAGACTCATTCGCGGTTGCGCATTGGGCATCGTCGCAAATCGCGTGTCCTCATCGTTAGCGCCGCCAAATTGAGTATATCTCTTATGGCGCCGCTGGTTTATTGGGATCGGCCCTGCCTCCATTCGCGTGAAACTAGTATCGGTTTCGCGAAGTATCGGCGTGGCCGCCCGGTTCGCGTAGTTTCTACGCTCGGGTATGGCGTCGGACTGATGGTCTGACGGCGTAGGCCCCCTTGTTGGGTTCCTCGAGCCCTCAGTTTCCTGTCCTGTGTGGTCCCGTTCGTCTTCGCCTTGGGCGTTAACGTCGAACGGTACCGTTGGGGCTTGTGTTGCCCCTGATAGCGTCGGGCTACCAGTCCTACCCGGGTTCGAGATTACCTCGGCTTCAGGTAGGTCCGTATATCCCTCATGACGGAGTTCATCCCGTCTGAATGCGTTGTATATACGAGCATCGTGTGCCGGCAATCTTGGTCCGGTTCGTACGCGATGCTCTGTAGATACAGCGCGCGGCCCTTGCGTGCCTTGCCCGAAGGGTGTGTCCTGGACTTGTCCTCCCGGTGTTATACCAGATGGACCAGCCGATGGAGCCCTGGTGACAGATGGCGCGCTCGGTAGGGTGGACAACGGCGTGAACCGTTGTCCTCTGGCGTTGGCGGCGCGCTTCATCAGCTCGCCTACCTGTCGCCGGGTGGCGGCGAAGTATGTCGCCGCCGTGTTCGACTTTTGTCCGGCGTCGCGAGCGACGTCGCGCAACGTGTCGACTTGAGTTTGCCCTGTTTCAATCAAGGAGTAGACCTTGTCGAATATTTCTTCAAGGTCATCCTCCTCTTCTTGTTCGGGCGCAGTCTCGGTGGCCCATGGGGCCTGTGGTATTGGATCCTGCTCTGGATCCTGAGTAGTGTGAGTGAGTCGATCGCGTCGTATGACAGCGATCGGCTCGAGTGACTGTCCTGCCCTTGTCGCAGGGCGGGATGTCGTTGACCGCGTCTCGGCTCTACTTTGAGCGCGGGACGCGGCACGAGTTGGTGACGACGGGTTGTTATACCCTGTCGTCGGTTCGAGCAATGTATGCTCTACGGCGGCTTCCTCATCACTCTGATGGGAAACCGCCACGGGTTGGGTCAACCCTTGTGAGGGGTCAGGCCCTAGGCCGCCAGGCATGGCGTCTGGCGAGTTGGGAGTCGACGTGCTCGCCATTGTTTGGCGTTGTTGCTCGTCGTTGCCCTTTTGGGATTGCTGTGCCTCGTCGTCGTGATGGGCGACGAGTGCGGGGCAATTGACGTGGAGAGGGGGATCAAAGAGAAGCGCACCTCGTTAATGAAAATTTTCCTAATGGAGTAACGACCACGCTTCTTTTTGATGACCGGAACTCTTGACGTTCTGAAGGTGTAAAAAAGTGTAATGGGCGCGGGGGGAGAGTAGTTTAACGACCTCTTGCTCACACGGGCACAATACACCAGACTCAGTTATTATTGAGCTCCAGGGTACGATGTGCGGGGGTACAAGCAAGATAGGTCGAGCGCGCCAAGTGCGCGCTCGCCGATTAAGTAGTCGTCGGCCATCTGATTCGGAGATGGCCGGATTAGGTAAAATACGGGAGTCCGCTAAGTCCGTGCCGAAGCCGAAGGCAAGTAAGCGTAATCGTTCGTACGTAATACTACCGTACGCGTTACAATATGCTTCACGATGATGAACTAAAGGAGGCGTGAGTAGATTTGCCCTAATCTACCCACGGGCCTCTCTACTGACATATATCCTGATAAGAGTCTCCGGAGAGGTGTCAAAACCCGTTTGATCGTGCAGACGGTGTGATGTGGCATATCTCCTGCATGCCTATGAGGTCGTAACGGTCTGTCTTCCGTGAACATCGGAGTCGCGACGCGGCCAACACGTGTATGATTTCAGCTCAAATCTCGTAGAAAGGGAAATCGCTTCGGCCTAAGCGTAGGCGTCATCGCTTCGCGTGTGAAGGATCCTGATAACTGAACCTCTATGCGTCTTTCTGAATACGCAGGAGAACGTCTCTTATCAGCGTACTGCTTATACTGGTAGACCTGCGGTCAATGCGGCTGAAGGTTCGTATGTCGTGCTGAGGCTTCGATATGGCGACAGGGTACGTTCTGCTAACTCGATTCTATGTCCGAAACACGAGATGAGTTTTAGGATTTCTGATGTACCGTTCTATAGATTTCGGTACTCGTTCGAGGAATGAAGACCAAATTTCTATTCGTAGTCTTAGGCAAGTCGACAGCAATCTAAACCATCCAATGCTGGTTTCATCAGCGCGCAAGCTCATAGGGAATCCACGTTGCAGCCCCGAAGCATCCCGTGGTATGCATACCACCAGTTGCTCTAAGTAAAGGCGCTCATGACGAGGGAGACCAGTACGACGGGATCCGTATGGATCCATCATCGAAGTCAACGTCAGCAATAGAAGTATGAAGACCCTGCTAAAGTCCGTATCCTGTCATTCTGCGGGCCTTCACAATGTGCAAAGCTCACGAACGTTCGCAGCACCGATAGAACGATCGACTGCCAAGGCATTGTGAAGTCTGCAGTATTCTACTTATGGAGATTTTTACTGACACGCAGCTGCTCAGCTCGCATTCAGGAAATTGTAGGACCCTTCGTACACCTATCTCGATGTTCGCGGAGAAACCATTCTGACAGGGACATCGAGAGAAGTGCCAGCTCCGCATTCAATCGTGCGAATTGAAGTTGTGGAAGGTGGCATATCCCTTCCATCCTGCGTGCCCACGAGGATGAAGTGACGGGCGTTCAACGGAGATTAGAGTCACAAGCCGACCGACACCCATGCGTTTCCAGCTCGATGTTCGCACAAATTGGAGGCAGTACGGGCTAAAAGTAAGTGTTATCGCTTCTTGTGAATTAGATACCGGTAAA
This sequence comes from Dentipellis sp. KUC8613, assembly GCA_002286715.1. Lineage (NCBI taxonomy): Eukaryota > Fungi > Basidiomycota > Agaricomycetes > Russulales > Hericiaceae > Dentipellis > Dentipellis sp. KUC8613. Next base: position 255,955 of record NSJX01000039.1, on the reverse strand, counting down.
CTGAAACTGGACACACCTTTTCAACTAGCCTGTGAACGTCTCTTATCTGCGCGCCGCCTATCCTGGTATAACTTGGTCAACGTAGTCGGCTTCCAGCCTCCGTATGATCACATGGTGCGTTGAAACCGCTCATCTTCCTGCCCGGTGCATGGATCTAGTAATTCTAGAGTACATTGTCTAGATTTCAATGCCGATTCTCCAACGGAAGACTGTTCTATCTAAGTCGAAAGGGTATCCACACTTCCAAAGCTCCCGGAGTTCAACTGGGCCTGAGACCGACCGTGGGCATTCTGACTACGGGAGATGCATACTGCAGTCCAAATTCTCACAATATTTCTTACTCGTTCCGTCGAACGATCATAGTACATTCTGATTGTCTTTCTGCAGGAAAACTAAACCCCTCGGCGGTAATGATAGAGCGATTAATTGCATCATACGAGCGCGCTCAAATTTCTACAGGTAAGCCGCAGATGAGCATGCATTCGTGTGGAATGACGAGAAAACCACGACTTACCCGGCGGCGGCCAGTGGTACGGATACACAACAATGTCTGCGTCCAAGGGGGAACCAGATAGCTCAATGTCTACGTTTTAACATGCTTAGTGCTTGCGGTGGCAAAATGATAAACGATGCAAACCTTTCGTGCTGTCTGATTCGGCATCCGCAAGATCCCTAGAGCTCATGGGTGCAGACAACACTAACTGAGAGAGGCAGGCAACAAAGACGTAGAAAAATAATGCGGAGGACTTCATGGTCCAGGTGTGTCAACCAGGCTTCAGATAAAGGGCTGAACCTAGTCGCAGAGGAGATTTTATACTTGCTTCAGCGCGTTTGCCGCCTCCCTCATTGTCCTGCTGCATTACGGATCAGGATAACCCGTACAGTCTTCAGGGTCCAGGATCTTCAATGGATCCGCGACTGACCCAAGCTCCACCTCGGTGCTAGAACATTCTCCAGGGTGACTATTTGATGCCAAATCCAGACTTCTTCATTTGGGATGAGGATGTGCTGATGGTAGGCAATCCTCCCAGGTCAGCTCCAAGTCGGCAGAACGGCCCCTTTCCTCTCAACTTGTACATTATCCGCATCGCCGCTACGCCGATTCGTCGACGTCCCCGACGTCCTCCTCACTGTCGTCCAAATTCCAATAAACGGAAAATGGGGGCATCGAAGAAAGACGGACTGGATTCGGCGTTGGCATTCGCTATTCTGAGCGCTGTCTCAATCATCCTTTCTCACTCCCTACTTCTTGTTACACGGGACATCAAATTTTCAACACCTCATCCCTCAACGAACATGAGGCTTCTTGCTAACTATAGTGCGTTACTCTCAGAGTCCCATCGTCCTCGCTTCTTGCATGCTAGAGCAGCCGACAGGCTACGAAGGGTCTGACTATCCGAACATGCTGCCCGGGAACTTTGGCCACCCGGTGCAGATGATCGTGGAGGAGAATACGCATTATGGTGTCAACGGCGACGGAGCGTCTGATGAATGGGAGTACACTTCGCCTTACGGAGCTGGCCTCGTTCGCGTTGGACCGAAGCAGCGGGTATTCTACTCAGAAATGACGCATCCCATGCACTGTCTGCGATACATCCGAAGCATACTTGCACAAGAGGAGAAAAGTCTTGTTATTCATCTAGAACACTGCTTCAATTACCTGCGCCGCACGAGTCTTTGCAAAGCCGACTTGACACTGGAGCCGGAAGACTTCGTCACTCGCAATTTCACCTCGGACATGGTCGGGCAGATACACATCTGTCGGGATTGGAGGGCGGTGTATGACACGATGGAGCGCAATTGGAAAGCTTGGCTTAAACATCGCTCGAAGCATGGTATAGCAGGTGAATCACATCGAATTTCAAGACGCGCACAGATATTGACTGCATGTCTCTTCCCGCAGCAAACTGACCTCTACGAGAATTCGTCGGGTGTCACTGTTAGGTTTTCCCGTCGCTCTGTGCGAGCTATACTGGGAGCTTTTTGTTCATACTGTCTGTATGAGAAACGAGACTTTGAATCTTCCTAGCCCGGTTTCGTCCATCGCTTCGCGTCTCGATCGCGACTTCGCAGCTGAGACAGTCTTCCGCTCGTATGGAATTTTTCCCAGAAAGAATTGTTCGCCCCGAAGTCTGGTTAGAAAACCACGACAGTTGCTGCTTTCGCAATCCGTTATATGTACCTGCTTTTCTTTTTACGGTTCACTATGTCCAGTCCCCTACCATCCGCTACATCTGATTGTAAACGTTTCCTATGCGCCAACTATCGCCTGAAGCCTCCCAAAATCAGGCGTACCCAGACCAGTCACCTATATCGTATGTTAGAACGAGCGTAAATATCCCTTGTGTGTGAGTGATCACTCACAGGATCCCAGCCTCGAACCGCGCTGAAGCCCGGCGTCCCACAGCCTGGGTTGCTCCCCGACGTGATATCATTCAGGCCGGCAGCACCCTTCGAATAGAGCAGAGGATTGAGAAATCCGAGAGGGGGCTTGCCCTCTGAGATCAAGAAGTCGTTCAGGAGAGCGATGATCGCTGCGAAGGTCTATGATAATGATAGACATTAAGTTTAGCATGTCGAATATATAAGAAAGGCCGCACTCACGGGCGCTGAGCAGCTGGTTCCTTTGACGTAGTTGACATCTCCCCCGATGACGATCTCGAATCCCCGAGCCTGTGCAGCAACGTCGGGGAATCCTCTTCCCGTCGCGCTAGATAGGGGCAGCAGAATGGTCAGCTCATGGAGCTAGTCGGGAGTACCCCGACGCACTTGTAGAGCCCAGAAAACTCGTCGCCGAGCTGCGCCAGATACATCCCCACTGCGGCAGCTTGATAGCCCGGGCGCGCAAAGAAGTTGGAGAAGCCGCCCGCAGACAAATTAGCTGCAATCTCGGGGCCAATGCTGCTGGTGCCGCCCACGGCGGTCACGAACGGACCTAACGCAAGGTAAGTGCTGGCAAAGGAAATGGAAATGGAAGGATGCGATTGACGTACAGGATGCGGGGAAGTTGGGTGTAAATTGTGTTCGGTTTGTCCCGTCGTTTGCGATGCACGAATCACCACCGACACCGAGATCGCCGCTACTAAAGAGGAGACTCACGCCGCGGGCGCCGAGCTGGGCAAGTTTGTTGCAGACTTTCTGGGCGTAGTCAAAGGGCACGGTCTGCTCGGAATCTCCATAGCTCGTCGAGATCGTCTGCGGAACGGTCTCCTGGGCCAGGATGTAGTCGAGCCATTCGAGGTAGGGTTCGTTGGTGTTGGTCGGTGTAACGATGTCGGGAACGTAGGGGGGAGAGCCGCCGATACTGTAGAAAATGTTCGGGGTTGGATGCGATATGGAGCTGCCATATTGGATGTCCAAGTTCGCCTTGAGGTATAATTATGAACAACCTTGCGTAACGAGCACGGTGACAAGGATACATACCTCCCGTCCAGGATTTCCTTGGTCGTTCCGCCCACCATTCACGTCGACCGCCGTGAAGTTGTTGCCAATATAAGGGGGCGCCAGCTTCTGGTAGAATGTTTGCAAGTCCGCAAAGCTCGCGTAATTGTCCAAATATCCGGTGATACCAAGCTTGTTTCTGTCAGTCGCCTTCGGGACATACCATGCCGAATTGTACAGCGCGCGCAGACACGCCGGCGTGATGATAGTCTTGCACGAATCCGGGATACCAGAGGGCTGACCCCCGGCCTGAATTTGGGCGACCTCCGCGCAGATATTTGCATTATCCTGCATAGCCTCACTGTCTATGTCGTCAGAAGAGGTCGCACGCATTGCATGGGCATTGCTAAAGTAGGTTGTAGGCGCTACGACATCGATGTGCTGGTGCAAGACTGCGGGAAGGGAGTATCCAATTGTGCGAAGCAGGGTACTGTTTGTGGTTTCATGGCGATAGATTTGATACTTTGCGTCAAGAAGGGCGTCGGCCTTCGTGACAGGGACAGCGGATATAATCAGCCAGTCTCCAGTCTCTGTGGTACTGACTGAGGAGGCAGGGATGTCGTGGTGAGAGAGCCACGCGGACACAAGCGGGTTCGTATCAGGATGAGGTGCGATTAGGGCCGCGATGTCTCCTTTGTTGAGGTGCACACCATACCTACGTGCACCGTTACAGCCTGATCGGAAAACAACTAGAAGACGATAGAGACGAACCGTTCATGCGCGGGATTGCTGACTTCATAGAGCGCCTTAACCAAAGCATCTTCATCCTGAGGCTTCAATGCGATACGAAGATCTATAGTGGCGCCTTCAGGTGCAGTACCCTCGGAGACCCAGTCCGCAGGAACGGAATTCCATGCGTGCTTCACTTTGAGATCGTCCCATCTAGGGGCATGCGGCGATGCAAAAACAGCAGCTAAAGAGAGTAAAACCAGATTAAGGCTAAGCATCGCGTTCTCGGAGTAAGGTGCGAAGCTTACCAGGATATTTCAAGACAGTGAATTTTATATACGGTGTGTGACTCCCCCTGATGGTCATCCGGTCATCACAGTAGAAAAATCCGTGTCTGAGCACCGACAGCGGCTCGGATGTCGAACTGCCGAGTCAAGGTATCCGATGCTGTTGCTAGAGACATGTTAGATCGGAATATATATGGAAGAAATGCCTCCCGCATGTGCCATGCGGTTTCCACGTCGGTTGTTTATAGTCTCGGAAGCAAACCGCAGGTTCGACTGCTGAGGCGGAGGCAGACTTGACCCAGCCGGACGACTGCCGGCGGAAGTCACGATCATGGAACGCGTCACGTGTCACGTATCAGACTCGTCATGAACGCAGGCGATAAAAAAATCGCGAACCAATCTTCCTTCAGTCTAGCATTGTCGAATTGGTACACAGACCATTGTTACAAGGTGTTTGAAGACGCTCGATTACACAACCAATACCGCGTCAACATCCATCAGGGACAAGTGTCCTCCGTCTTGGCTGCGACGCCTAAGCCGCTTGTGAGGGAGTACGACGCAGTAGCGCGAGTATTTATACGTAGATTGTAGGCGTCATCAATCTCCGCGGCTTGTTGTTGATACAATGCCTGGCGTAATGATGCTGTTCGGAAAAGGGAAAATCCATCTAGTCAACGGACATCGGCGCCTCGAATCCTGCGGTCTTGTTGGGCGGGGGCTCGATTCGGTCTCCTTCCCAGTAAACTTGACGAACTTGGTCCCGTATCCTGCGAATAACATCTTTCGGAGCGGTGCAGTCAGTGAATTCCAAGCATTGGAAGGCGGCCAGCTCCTTCCGGAGTGTCAACCACGCCAATAGCGACTCGGAGAGGTTGTTCTGCTCGAAGTCAATCGACTCCAGCCCAAGGAGCTGCATCGAAGCGAAAAGTGGTCCCGAGCGCCCTTCGATTGGATTCTCCGTCGTGAGGGCTTGGAAGAGGCCGGCTGGATAAGAGGACAAGACCTCGAGGCAGTGTACGTTCTCGCATCGACCAAAGATGGCGGACCATCGCTGTGCATTCCACGAGACTTGCGGGGCGTCATCGAGATTGACGGTGAGCGTTTCCAACTTCTCCAAGGCTAACGCATTGCAGAATGATTCGAGTTCTATATAGGAATGGGCCTGAGCGAATCCATGGAACTGGATGTCGAAGAAAGGCCTGCCATCTTCGGAAACGTGAGTGATGAGGTCAGGGTCTTCCGTGTCTTGAGGGGCCGTGAAGGGCTCCCAAGTGATGCTGAAATTTGTCTCCCAAACCCCGACCGTCAACGTGCGGGCAGGGAGTAGGGCGCGAGCTCGGGAGGTGAACCACGAGAGAAATAATTCGCGGCTGTATCGATTGATCAGGACATATTTGAAGTGTACCGTGTAGTTTGTTGTGGGGGGTGTATTTATACGCAAAAGGGCGAGGATGCAGCTAAGGCCATCACCGCTCAGCTCGAAGCTGCGGAGGTTGGGCAAAGAGATGGAGGCGACGTTTTCGACTTCAGATAAATCGGTTACTGGGAGAACACCCCGCAGAACGAGAACCTCTAGGAGGGGCATCTTCGAAAGGGCGTTGAGAACATGCTGCAGGTTCTGGGGTTGAGGAGTAAGCCCAACGTTGTCCGACTCTGCCCGACTAAGCCGGAGCTCCACTAAATTGTCAAAAACGAGAGATGACCACGCGAAGTTGAACCGCAAAGCTTCCAGGGAACGAAGTCGCGGGGCGGACTGCCTGAAGAGATCAACGGGCAATAGTGGCGGTCGTCCGAAGTGGTCGATTTGGATTGTGGCTACGTTTTCGAGTGCGAACTTCTCCAGAATCGGCGCTGCCCCGCGAAACGATGGGATGATTGACGCGATATCATCGGTCCTTGCTACGATCCTGAGTTTTTGTATACGAGAAAGAGACTGCGTGATCATCCCAGCGACGTTTAACGAAGCCCTCGTTGCCTCGGTCACGCCGTTGTATAGATCACAGTTAAACGAGATCGGTGCCGTACGCGACCGTCGTATAAACTCCTTTGTCCATGCAGAACCCAATAGAAAAGGCACGTCCGTCCATAAACGAGATTGAGCGAGCGCCGCAGACCTCCAGTGTTGACAGACATGAGTCACGTAGAGCCATCCAAGGTGGAGTTTCTCCGGATCTCCATACTCCTGAATGAAGCTTGGTGGGTCGGATTCCTGGAGGTGACTGAATATTTGCGCGTAGATTTCCGAGGGGATCCGGTTGGCCTTTACAACAGAATCGCGAGAGGGGAGAAGGGGGCCCATGACCGTACGAAGTTGTGGTGACGTGTGATGCTGAGGGAGTCTTTTCAAAAGAACGAGCTCCAGACAAATGAGTTGCTGTTCCTTTCAAAGCAAGTGAGATAGAAAGTTCATCAATTAGCGACGTGGATGGTCGTAGTCACCTTTCAATATTTAAGCAATCGACGTTAGAGGCAGTCTAGGTGCTTGTCCTTGCAGCATGGGGAAATTCTGCAGGACGATGGTTGACTGAAGCTGTCAAGCTCGACTTGTCTGCTCGGCGCTCGAGGTGAACTTTAAGCGCCTGCACGTGTCTGTGTATACAGACGCTCTGAGTAGACGCCCACGGTTCCCTAGGTAACTAAAGGCCTGCACGTTGGCTTCTTTCGAGCGAAGTCCTCTCACAAATTCAAGCGAAGCACTTTTCATTACGGATAGGCCATACCATCATGCCAGCTGTGGACGTTACAGTAAGGTGCGAGATTCACCGGTCGACTAGAGCGACGCTTACCAGTCGAAATACTTGTATGATTGGCTCATAGCGCCTTGGAGTACTGGCGAAACGCCGAGGAACAGAGATTTGCACATGGATCGGATCGTCCACAGAGCTTTGCGTCGGCGGAGTGTATCGCGAAGACACGTAGTCTCCTGGCTCTCGAGATGGACGCAGTCGTGCTGGTGATATGTTCTCTTCGTACTCGCTTCAATGCCACTGCGCATGTCAACCGACTCCCTCCAGAAATCCTCGCACGTATATTTGACTTTGTACAGATCATCTACCCGCTGCGCGCTCGAAAGCGCGGAAAGAAGAAAGGAGCTTATGTTGGTTGGCTTCGGGTTAGCTACGTCTGTCGGCAATGGAGGTCTACCGCCCTCAATCATTCTCATCTATGGTCCAATGTCGACTTAGGCATGGGGTCTCAATGGCCGGGAATTTTTCTCAGCAGAGCACGGTCAGCTCCCATTCTCTTCAAGTACAACGAGCGTAGATGCAACCAGTCGGTCAAAAGATCTATGAACGATGTCGCTGACATGGTCAGAAACCACCTTGGCCATATGCGAGAATTACGTCTCCTTGCAGATTTAGAGAATTCTCACTTTCTAACCGAAGAAGCGCCAGTCCTGGAGAAGGCCAAACTGATCGATCAACCTCCGAATCGTAAATATCATGGACCCCTAATATCATTACCGACAAACCTCTTCAATTGCAGCGCACCACGGCTTCGAGAGCTCGAGCTCTCGAGGTTCAACTTCGCGTGGTCTTCTCTGACTGTTTTCAGCGGTCTGGTCGAGCTTGCGGTTACACAGCCTGGCCACGGTAATCCGACTTGGAAGCTCTTTGCTGAGCCCGATGCCGCGCTGCGCAGGTTTCAAGAATTTGTCGGTGCTCTCTCAAGAATGCCTACGCTCGAATCTCTCGATTTGAGCTCGGTTGTACCCCCTTTACCCCTCGGCAGTACGTCGTACACCATGCATGCTCCGGCTGCCACTTTGCCCAATCTCCGCAAATTCTCCCTGAGCGACCATGCCTTGAAGTGTGCTGTTGCCATCAATCATATATGTATACCGTCAACAGCGGGACAAGAAGTAGCCTGTACGGGAGACAACAACAGTGAACGCAGCAGCGAAGTCATGATTCCGTGGTTCACATCCGTGCTTGGCGATTCGCCGCCCGTTCGCGTGCTACAGATTGAAGATTGGACGGACGGTTTCAGCATCTCGTGGGATTCCTTCCGAGCCAATGATGACGACTCAGAGGACGAGTGTCAGTGCAATTTCTATTTCCACGATTCTGTCGACAGATCCATCACGCAGCTGAAGGCATTTTGCGACGCGCTCCCCCTGGAAAATCTCGAGAAACTTAGTTGCGAGTTCTCTGAGGATTCATCATGGAGCCTACCGGACTGGTCTGCCTTCTTCAGTGGATGCAGAAGTCTTCGTCATCTGAGGGTCGCGCACACATACCCCATCGGTCTTCGCGACGCGTCGAATAATAGGTTGGAAGAACATGCGGGGCGACTCTATCCCTTCCTCAAAACCCTGACATTCGTCTACATGAACTTAGAGAGCAGGCCAGATTCGGAAGAGCTGTGCAGGAATTTGGCTCCATCGCAAAAGATATCCTTGAAGGACTGTGTTGTCGATGAGGCAGCCGTCAACATGCTCAGGGAGGAAGGCATCGTGGTAGTCGTCGAGGACGAAGTCTCATCTGACGAGGGCTCGGAGTCCGATGCGCTGAGCGGCGCAAACGCGTCTGGCTGATGTTGGCGTCGGTCATAATCACTGTGAGTATAAGCATGAAGCCGCCTATAATACTTCCTACGAGATGAGCTGATCTATTCATCTCTAGCATCTACCATGTCAGCCTCGCTGGGCGTGCAGGGTCTACCGGCTCTGAATATATTCAAGGCTTAGTTTCTGTATCGTGTCGTTGCTTACATGCCATCCATTTGGTACGATGGGCTACAGACAAGACATGCATGTTACACCGAACACATAACCGCCAGCGTCTCACCTAAAACGAACTTGTCGCCGCTTCTTTGTGAACCGATCGCTTTGAATAATCGTAGGCTAGAATAGACAGAGTACAGGGAACCCTTCGAACTGCAGCCTGCACCCCTTCGCTGAGATCCATCTCGCAAGGACTCCGTGGTTCGGGAGAGAAGAGGCAAAGAAGAGGTCGGGCCCCAGGGAAATATGAGCGACAACATTCATGCTAGGTGGTACGCCTACTGAATAAGCTGCCGAAGATCAACGAAACGACTGTAGGAACGGGAAATGCGGCTCCAGGGATAGATGATGTAGTGATATCTGACCTATTCATCACCGGAAATTGACGTGTCATCCTCTGACTCAAAGCAGCTGCATCTTGAGTCCCAGTCCTCCCCTATACACTGTACCTCAGGTATTACATCTCGAAGCTTGTGGAGCAACTCGTCGGGTACAGGAGCGCAATCTTCAAAATTGAATGTCCGCAGAGGATCCAACGTCTGGCGGAAGGGCAGCCACTTGGCCAATTCCTCGCACATCGCCTGTTCGCCCTCCAAATCGATGGACCCCAACGTCAGGGAATACAAAGAGGGAAAAAGAGGCCCTGAATGTCCCTCGAGAGGATTCTCTGATGCGAGCGCTTGAAGAAGACTAGCCGGACAATAATCTCTAATCTCCAATCGGCGCACATTTTTGCATTTGCCAAAGATGGAAAGCCATTCTTCTACACTCCATGAGACTTCAGGATCCACGTCAGCGCGAACTTCCGTGAGGCGGGACAAGGGCAGCCTCTGACATATTGTCTTGAGCTCTGCGAGGGATTCATTGATGCTTCCGGTGCCGAAGAGCGTCAACTCATGGGTGGGCTCAGAATCTCCTGCGTCGGTGCAGGAAGAATCCCACCTAATTGTGAATCCCGTCTCGAATAGCGTAAATGTCAAGAGAGGAGCGCTGGAAGGGAGAGCGCAAACTCGGGAGAGAAACCAGGAAGATGCTTGTCCAATGTCGCGCCCGCTTGCCGCCGGATACCTGAAAGTAACATTATGACTTGTCGCTGAGGGCGTGGTCACATGTTTGAGAGTTACTAGGCATTTGAGGGCATCATTATCGCTCAGATCAAATGTACGAAGCTGGGATAGGGTAACACACGGAAGATTTGGTGAGTCAAGTGTGGAGTCGACGGGTAATGGAGGTAAGACGCTATCCAGCCCGAGGCTCTGCAATCCAGGCATTGTGCTGAGAGCGAGCAGAAACTGTTCGAAGGTCTGCTGTTCAAAACTGGACCGGACGGTGCCGTCACCCCACCGAGACAAGTGCAGCTCGACTAGACTGCCAAATGTCAGCGAGGACCAAAGGAAATCGAAACGCTGGATGAACATGAAACGAAGGCGAGGTGCAATGCCATTGAAGAGATCCGCAGGTAATTGTCGTAATTGATGGCTATCGTTGTTGTTGATTACAAATCTTTCCAAGGCAGGTGCGGCCATGCGAAAAGAAGGAACCATTGGGTCTAAATCGCTCGCAGCCCCTTCGACCAGGACCGTCTTCATACGGGAAAAATGATGTTGAAACAGAGTGGCAAGCTCTATTATTGATTTTGCCGCTGGCTTAGGATAGATTAATTCGCATTCGAGGGAGATGGGCACTGTCTGCGACCGTCGTAAAAATTCTTGCGTCCACGCGGGGCCTAGAAAAAAAGGGATATCGACCCACAGGCGAGGATCGCCGAGCGCGACAGACCTCCAGCGTTGACAGACATAGGTGACCAAAATCCATCCCGTGCAAGGTACCTTAATCCGACGACCCAGGCGCACGTAGCGGGGTGGATCTGATACCCGAAGGAGGTCGAAAATATACGCAAGATCTTCCGGGGGAAGCTTGTCGAAGTATGCGATGGCGTTGTGACGGCTGGGAGGAGAGCACATGGGTAATGCAAGCAGAGAACGGCCTTAGTAGGGCGACGACAGGGATTCGAGGAGCGAAGGAGCTGATGAATTGAAGGTCGCACGTGTCAGTGAAGAAAAGAGTGAAGATAGCGCTAGCAAATCTCACCGTGATACGCTTTCAACGATTTGGATGCCCCAGAGATTGCTGGTCTTGGTCAACTGTGAACCGTAGTGGGAAGAGTGCGAAGAACAGTCACGGTGGCAATTTCAGGCTTGTTCATTGCCGGCGCTCATGACTATGTAGCCAAGATTGTTGAAATTTGATATTTGTTCGTCTTGGTTTCTTTTGGTTCCGTTGTTACTCGTCGTGTTTCTCTTTTCTTCCGTTGTCCTGACTTACCGTACAAAGCCTAATCGACGCCATCAAGGGCATCGCGCAGTCCTCGTGCGCACCGAGGGCGGCGCTCATTGCTTCCGCCCGACCCGCCGGGGTCTACATGTGATTATCCCTTTTGTTTCTTTGTCTTACTTTTGTTCTTAACCATTAGCCCTCTAATTTTACGGTACCGGTCTTGTTATACTGTCTTAGTATTGTTTATTGAAACAGGCCTTCGAATGTACTTATATACGAGCCCGCGCGGCCCAGTTTCGACTCTGCCGTCGCCCGATCTCTCGTCTCCTCGCTCCCGCTCGCTCACCGGCCGACTTCTCGCGCTCTCTCCGCCTTCTCGTCTGGTCTTCCACCCGCGCGCACTTCCTTTCGACACTGAAGATGATGATGGGCTTGGACCCTGTGCCGACGCGCGCGCGCACGCCCTGTTCGGCAATGATCACTTGGCCATTGGCCTACGACCAAGACACGAGGCGAGTCAATATGATTGCACGTCTAGGACCACCGCGAAAATGGATTCGGTCTCGAAAATGATCACAAGACACGAATCTCCGACCGGTCGACCACAAGCGTTGTGCATCCCAAGTACAGTGAATTACCACCCTGCACGCGGAGCGTCTCGTGAATGTTCGTCATAGGGCCCTCGTGCTGGATGCAAATTATTCTCGTACGACAATGCCGATCATCGGAAGGCGCACCTTGCTACCGAATTGTGAGCACGTATGGAGGAGGAGGGTGACGGATAAGTGACAAGATTGACCTATGTATTATAGCAGAGTTATGTACTAGATCCACAGCCATGTAGCCCGTATCATTGACGGACTGTGGCAGTTACGCTTCAACTGTGCCGGCGGTTGGGCATGCATCGTATCCATATAAACGTGCGCACTGCGGACCTAGCAGCATGAGACCACTTTCGACTGTCAAAGGGAGACTGTCAGAACTATGAAAGTAGACGCGCGCAGGAACATTTGAGGTCGACGTTGCGTTCAACCGTGACCGCCCGGGAGCGCCCGGACTTGTGACTTCGGGCCTCAGTTCTTTCAAGTTGAGACTGATCATAGCTCCCTCACCGAAGAGTACTTGAGTACTACAACAACCACTACAAACCCCTATATATATTCCAGTGCCGCCCCACACTCACATTCAGTCAGGAGATAAAACACAATATCATAGGCGAATGTGTAGGAACTGTGACTCGGGCACCACGACAACGATGGACGACAATCATGCGTAGGCGGTACGACGACTGGAATAGTTCTAGAAGGTGGTTGAAACAATTGAGAGTATGGTAAATGTGACTCCGGGAACAGATGAGGTACTGATTTCCAATGCATTCATTCACCGGAGATCGACGTACCCTCAGACTCTTCGGACTCTGAGCAGCAGCAGCAACAGAAGTCTCTGTCATCCCAATATTGGCACCCCACCTCAGGGATTATGTCTTGAAGCTTGTGGATCAAATCGTCCGCCATGGGAGTGCAATCTACGAAATCTAGCTCCCGCAAAGGATCCATCCTCTGGCGGAGTGTCAACCACGTCACCACTTTCTCGCACATCCGTCGGTGATTCTTGCAGTCGATAGACCCCAGCGACATGTAATCCAAGGACGGGAAAAGAGGTCGAGAAAGCCCCTCTGTTGGATTCACCGAAGCAAGAGCTTGAAGAATGTCGGTTGTACAGTAGTCGTAGATCTCCAATTCGCGTACTTTTTCGCACTTGCCAAAGATGGAGAACCATTCCTGCGTGGTCCATGAGTTCCGGTACGGCAGATCAATGGTCAACCTCTTCATACGGGCCAAGGGCATTGCCATACATATCGTCTCGAGCTCTGCGAAAGTTTCGTCCATGCTTTCGACGCCATGGAAGGTGAGCTCATAAGTGGGCTCGTGAGTGGCCTCGTCAAGTCCCATGCCGCTGAGGGAAGGCTCCCAAGCGACGGAAAACCTCGCTTCATATGGTTCTAACAACAACGCAAAGGGGTTTGGAGGAAAGGTACCGATTCGGGAGATGAACCAAGAGTATGCCTGTTCAATGTCGTGCATATTGACCGTAGAAAAGACAAAATCGATCCAATGATTCGTTGTGAAGGGCGTGACTATATGTTTGAGGGCCACCACGCATTTGAGACCATCATCGGTTAGGGAAAGGTCTTGGAGGCGGGGCAAGGTAATAGGAGCCACGTCGCAAGTGGTGTCAACAGGTGGCAATGGCAATGTGTGACACAATGACAGCTTCTCCAGTGCAGGCATCTTCGAGAGAGCGAGGAGAAACTGCCTGAAATTATGCTGTTCGGATTTGGGCGCAGTGGTGCTATGTGGTGACCTGAAGAGACTAAGTTCAACCAGACCGCTGAATGTCAACGAAGACCACATGAAATCAAATTGCTGGATGTCAATGAAACGGAGTCGAGGTGCGGTTTGATTGAAGAGGACTGTGGGCAACAGAGGTAGATGCCCCCCGTTATTGTGCATACAAAATTTCTCCAATACGGGGGCGGCCACTTGGAGTGAAGGAAAGATCGGGGCTAATTCGCTGGCAGATGCTGCGATCCCAATTTCTTTCATACGATGAAAGTGTCGAAGGACAAAATCTACAAAGCCAATGGCTGACCCAGCTCCCGGCATACGATGCTCGGCCAGAACGTTGTCGACAGTGATGGGGACCGTCCGTGCCCGTTGTAAGAATTCCTGGGTCCACAGAGGGCCTAGAAAAACAGGAATGACGCTCCATAAGCGGGGATCGTCGAGCGCAATAGACCTCCAGCGTCGACAGACGTAAGTGACCAAGACCCATCCTATGTAAGGCTCCTTTCGACCGTCATTCACGAACAGGCAGTGAGGACAATCTAATACCCGAAGGAAGTCGAAGATGTAGGCAAGGGTTTCTGGAGAAAGCTTGTTGACATGCGCAATTGCGCTGTGACGGCTGCAGGAAGAGCACATAAGTGGCGCCACGATGGAGATCTCTATGTACGGTAGGGCGACGTGACCGATGGAGCGGCTGATGCACGGAAGACCCCACGTGTTAGTGATACAAAAAAGATCGAAGGATACGAATCTCACCTCGGCGTACGTTTGAGGATTTGGACGCCCGAGATATTACTAGATCGTCCTGGAGAACTTGGTGGAGGAGGAAAAAGAAGAGTGGTGGTGACAACCTTGCGTTGTTGGCGCTGCGCCCATACATATATGTGTATATATGACAATGGGTCTTTGTGCTACACACTCCTTGTTCAGAAAGGACCGAAGGTCGCCTTATCTCGTCTTACGCCCATACTCACCAGGACAATGTAAGCGTAAGCACGCTTAATGCACGTTTTTGTGATAACGGCGAAGCAAATTACTCCATTGTCAGGGCACATCGCCTTACGCTGCGCCACTCCCAATCAGCCCGATAACCCTTTCGTATATCGTGAATACAATGCCTCCACTCATCTGTATCGTGTACTATTTCAGCGACCAGCATCACAATTGACATAACGATGAAGACACTGACGATGAGCCTCGCTAATCTAGGCGTTGTACCAGTCCAAAAGCGACGCACGCCTTCTTCCGTGAAAATGCGGTACGCGCAATGGAATGAGTTGCGGTATTGCGCGCTGGCTTCGAGCGATTGCATCCGAGTCTTGACCACACTGCAAAAACGGTCAGCTGAACTCTCACGGAAAAGAGAAAGCATATCCTGACTCGAGTGGCATAGTCGTATAAACAGTGACTAGACCTGCAATGGCGCCGATCCCGAACGTGACACCAGCTGGTAGTTGCTGTCCTGGTCTCGTGCGGCTCTGTACAAATTGCTTGACGGTGCTGTACGTAGTGAAGCGTACGGCCGAATTCGCGCCCTGGCGCATCATCTGTCGCGTGTAACCTGTGAGTCTCGATTCCCAAGAAAAGTACTGAAGAAGGAAAGCATACGACGGGGAAAAGTCCGCGATATATCCCACGGAGACCCTCTTCACGAACAATAGAGGCTGTCCCATGAATTAATCCACGATATTGAGGATGCGGGCGCTTGGCATCGTCGATGAGTTTCGTCCTGTAAGCGGACACGTAGTCGGACAAAGTGCAGGTCGCATGCGGAGGTACACACGTACTTGATTGTCTCAGACGGTGTAACCGCAAAGATGGCCTCCATCATCCCCGCACCCAATCCCGCTGGCCTCGAAGTCATTGCTCGCCCTCGCGAAGGACAACGCTAATCGACGTACCTAGCAAACTTCGCGGCGGACTCACTTTGCCCTCCACAGTATACCATCAGCACGATCCAAGACTGGCAGTTTGATGAGAATGAGATGGACTCACATCTTTATCCGCTAGCATGTGCTTAAAATGGTCATACGAGACGAAGCGCACTCCCGCCTTCGCCGAATTCCCGACCACAAGTGCTGTGCATCCAGAGTACAGCCCCTTCACTCCCTGCGTGCGTAGCGTCTCGCGAATGATCGTTATAGGTCCCTCGCGCTGCGAAGGAAGATATGTCAAAAATTCTTGTGACAAGCCCGACAGCCGGTGAACGCACCTTACCACCAAATTGCGAGCGCGTTTTGACAAATTCAGTTGGGTAAGTCACAAAACTGTATTAAAAATAGTCAACTTCGCACATCTAGAGGTCAATCGATTCAAAAGAGACGGAGTGTGACTAACGCTTCGACCGCACCGGCGGTTGTACCCGCAATGAGCGAATGCAGAGGGTTCTCTTTACGCGACATGGCTCGAGACTTCCTTTCTTCCGTTATATGTTCAGTCTGTCGGTTGTTATCAAGTTGAGAATAGCCAGATGCACTCACTGGGGATATACGGTCGGGAGAGGGACTGGGAGGGGACGGAAGATGACGAGAACGAATTAGGAAAGAGTCACGAGAGGTACAAATAAGAGCAAATAAACGCGTCGCGACGCGCTCCTGCGTGGTACAGTACCGTGGCTACACTCTTCACGTTCCTCAACTTCTTCGTCTTGTCTCCATGTCAGAGGCACGCAGACGGACGATAATTCGGGTCATTATTCTCACGTGCATTTTATTCGCTGAAACCGCTCATACCAATACAGATCTTCCGTAAATACGGCCACGCGCTCGGTCCAGAAGAACTCGCATTCCTCGAGGCTGTTCTTGACGAACACGACATCGCGGATGAGGATGTAGAGCTCTCTATAGAATTGCTTGCGAGGGAGTACAATAAACAAGATGGTACTCCCGACGTCACTCTGCAAAATATACTCTAATCTCCCTTATAGATGCCCTTATGAAAGTGTCGCTGCCCGTCTTACGGCGAGTGTATGAGGCTCTCCAAGATGCAGGACAACAAGGCGGACAGCGGTTCTCAGACGTGGCCCTCGACCCGGAGAAGCATCTGTTCTTCGTTGACGCTTTTGAGATGCCACTGTGGAATTGGAGTGTCGAGCGTGGAGCATTTGAAAAGTGAGTTCGTCCTATGGGCTCTGAGGGTCAACCCTGACTGGACTCGTCGTGATAGAGCATCGCATGCGCTGTCTGCGCTGGGGACGGCCGAATCACGCGTATGGGCGGTGCGAAACCGGCTAAACATCATTAGGCAAACGATCCTGCGAAATGAGCACTTCACGCCATCGACATTGCCTACACGTGATAGGGAGCGGCTCCTCACAGCGAGTTGCATCCATGTTTCAACTTCATTTGTGGATTTAATATTCTTCCTCCTTGTAGATCAAGTCGACGAAGCAGCTCCTTGGACGGGCAGGGCAGCGATTTTTGCTATTTGGGATGCTGTCGCACACGAAGGAGGGCAAGCTGTGTCTAGAGGATCAAGACGGAGTAGTTGAGCTCGACTTCACACTTCTGGTACGTACCGATCTGACTTACTGTCCGAGGAAACATAGTCCAATACAGTAAGCAAAGGACCAACCCAGTGAAGGTCTCTTTACAGAAGGTTCATTTGTCCTTGTCGAAGGAGACTACACAGAAGATGCAACTTTTATCGTGATCGCGATTGGCCATCCGCCTTGCGAGAGTCGCGAGACAGCAAGGTAGCCGCATCTACTCCATGTAGCCATCTATCTTGATAACACTTGACGACCAGGTCAATATACGGTCATGTCGACTTCCTCGGCAAAGGTGCTACCACGCCTGCAGAAGATGTGACGATTTTACTTTTTTTTTGCCGACCAAGCCTGCTTATCAACACGCCATTTCACAGACGCAATATGCGATTCGAATACAAGAAGACTTCTCGCACATGAACTTCTTCTTTCTCTCTGACGTTTGGCTCGATCATCCGGATACGCTGAAAGGTCTCGGTAAAATATTCGATAACTGCATGGAGAACAATTTCATCCCCAAGGTGATAGTGCTCTGCGGGAACTTTACCAGCCGCGGCATTGCGCAGGGGAACAGTCGCGATATCCAGCGATACCATGGTCGGTCTTCATTCCATTTTGATACATCTCCTCGAAGCTGAGCAACGAGGACAGAGGGCTTTGATGCCCTGGCAGACTTGATTGCATCGTACCCGATCATCACACAAGGCACACACTTTGTGCTGGTCCCTGGTCCCCTCGACCTTGCCGTCAACGCGATCCTCCCGCGCCGACCACTACTGTCCTCCTTCACTGCTCGTCTCAAGACGAAGGTACCCAGGATCCACTTCGCGAGCAATCCGTGTAGGATCAAGTTCTTCGGGCAGGAGATCGTAGTTTTCAGAGAGGATATGATGGCGCGGATGCTGCGCAATTTGGTCGGCGTGAAGCCTGCGGTGCGGAACGAGGAGCTGAAGCGATATGTATGTTATCGTCTCCCTCCGGCTGTCGCACGGTACGGTGCTAATTTTGTCTTCCACAGCTTGTGCAGTCTGTTCTCGACCAGAGCCATCTCACACCGCTCACGAACAACGTGCAACCTGTGCTGTCAGAATACGATCACGCGCTGCGCTTGTACCCTCTGCCGACCGCCGTGCGTCGCACTTCTCCTTCTCCTCCCCATCATTAGATACTCATTGCCATATACATAGGTCGTGCTAGCAGATAAGTACGAGAGCTACCGCATGACATACGAAGGATGCCACGTCTTCAACCCCGGGAGCTTCGTTGGCCGCTCGTTTGAATTCTCGTCATATATCCCCGCGTCACGGGAATCGGAGGCTTGGTGCGCATCCTGGCTATTCACAATGCTGCTGAACGGCTTATCCTGATATGTAGTGTCGTCGATATGGATTCTGAAGACTGAGGACTTTGTAGCATAGGCATGTACTGTATCTGTCGACCCTGACAACATTTTTTTCTCTAGACCTGAGCCTGGGATCTGCCCGCTGCTACTCTCTGGCCTTTATTTCCCGGAGTCATGATTCCGCTGCCACCTATAGATCTGAGATTAATAGTGACGGTCCAACCCAAACCCAAACCCAACCCAAACCCAGCACCGCGCGTCCAAACCCGCTGGCAAGAACGCCCGCCTCCTTCTGTAACATTATACTGATCAATCCATGGGCACGAAATTGGTGACCTAGGAATAGGATGGGCGTGTATGGTGTTGTCCATGGGAAGGTATCGATGGATGGTGGGCGGTAGTATGAGGCTAACAAACATTTTGCTGGGTCACAGTTACGAAGAAACTAGATGAAGCATTGATATATCGATTTCTTGGGTTTTCTCCACCGACGAATGCGCTGATTCTTGTAGTATCTGGTCACAGGAAGCCTTGTGTCGTGGGTGCACATTCGACGCCAGCCTCAGTCCGAAGTCCAATCCATGAGGCTCGCTGCGTCAGACTCCGCGTGGTCGTCGGATTTTCCGAGGCCATCCACGTCCAACTCAGACTCGCCACCCTCTTCACTGGAGTCATCATCATCATCATCAATATAATCGTTGAACCAGTCGACCTGGTCGGCGCTGGAGTCACTACCCTCAGAGTTACCGTCCTCGTCCGAACTGTCAAACTCATCATCCGAGTGATAGATGACTTTCTGCAGATAATCATCGTCCAGTAAGACAGGGACATAGTACCTGATATTCCAGAGAGTTTTGTCGTCGATGTTGGTCATCATTATGTTTATCCTCTGTAGTGGTGCTAGGCACGTGCGAAGCCATACCCAGTCGGGTAGCTTCTTGTGGAAGCCATGCATCTGTCGGCTGACCATTGGACAATCATGGTCAGACTTCAACATCGGGTGGGAACACTCTTGCTTGGATACAGGTCGCCCAAATTGCCGATCTGCAGCTTTTAGTGGAGGAATCACATACAAGCTTGAATTCTGTGGGAAAGCCATGAATCCCGCAGAGATCATGGCGATGTGCACCATGATTCCCTTCGAAGACATCAAAAAACTCAAGATGGAACTTGAACATGGTGATCCGTGGCCTGCCGAAGGCTATTTCGACTTGTTTGGCAGATGCCAGGAGCTGTGGCATGTTGAGATCAGTGTCAACTGCCCTGTCCATCTACGGGAAGGTTTCTCGCCAGACGTCGTCGAATCGAGCGAAGAACAACCACGAGTCCTCTTTCTGTCTCTTACGTCTCTCATGCTGTCAAGAATCAACTTTAACTTCAAACGAGGGCACTCCTCTTGGCTCCCGGGATGGCTGAAGTCTCGCATGAGATTGTGTCCCTTGCAACAAATCACCATCACTAATTGTGTTCTCCAAAGAGAGACATTGCAGACCATTTACTGTGAAATTCGTCGGGCTCGGGTGGCTTGGAAACACTTACGAATTCTCGAGGAAGATAACGATTCCGACTACATAAGCCCATCACCTATTCCTTCCCCCTCTGTTTGATCAGAGTGGTTGCTGGCAGGTTTCGTACTGTAATGATCTCGAGCGCCGTTACGCATTCATGATTGGGAGTATCTCTTCTAGGATAGCTGATAATCCTTATAGTTGAGCACGAAAAGATAATCGCCGTACTGGAAAGCCATTGGAGCTTGGACAGCTTGAGCTAACACAGTGCAGATGTACGAACGGCACTGGAGCTCGAGATGGCCGCTGGGTCGACGGTGATGTGTTCGCTACGCACACGCTTCAACGCCGTCGCACGCGCCAATCGGCTTTCCATCGAAATCCTGGCGCACGTACTTATACAGCCTTCTCCAGGTAGAAAATTATCCTTGCATCCTCGCAAATCACGGAAAGCCCAGAAAAGTAGTCTTCGGATGGATCGAGGTTACCTATGTTTGTCGGCACTGGCGCTCGGCCGCGCCCAGCCACGCTTTCCTGTGGTCTCGTATCCCATTTTTTATAGGACCACCATGGACACAAGAATTTCTGCGCCGCTCGCGGACGGCTCCGATCGTCATCGCATACAATCCAGCCCAGGAAAGAGAAACAGATCTCGGCCCAGTGCTCGAGCACCATCTGTTCCACATGCGGGATCTCTGGATAGAGTGGAGGAGCCCGGACCCCCGCGCCAATGCTGGAGACGGTCGAACTTATGCACCTCCATTTCCCGCCGGACAAAATGCCCATGCTGTCCCTCCCCGAGGAGCTCTTCGGGACATCGCCTACGGCCTCGAGGTGGAGATGTGGGAGAGCACGCGCGCGGACGAGCCGCTGCCTGCGTGGACGACGCTGCGGTATGCGTTGAAGCTGACGCTCGGGGGGTTCCCGGGACACCATAGGCAAGATGCAGCGCAGCAGCTCGCGGTGCTCACAGGCGTGCTGCCTCTCGCCCATGTCGAGCTGCTGCATCTCTGCTGCGGGGACACGCTCGGTGCGGGTGATTGGTTAAATTTCTCGGGGTGTGTGTTCAGGTGTGCGAGGTCGCCGTCGAGAACACGGTGGCGGTGAGTCTGGGCGAGGTGTTGGCGCTGAATCACCCCGGGCCTGACTCGGAAGGATTGCTGTTCCCCGCTATGAGGAACATTGCGCTGCATGATGTACACATCGAAGATACTGGTGTGGGCGAGATGCTCCTGAGGTGGCTGTGTATGCGACGAATGACGAACCCGATGCAGAGGATCTTACTGGAAGATTGCTATACGATACGCATGCACAGGGAGATCAAAAGAGAGGTTCTGGAGGTTTGTTGGGATGGCAAGCGTCTATTGTCTGACGAAGGTGAGGGGGACAGGTCAGGGATGAGGATGAGGACTTTCGGGTCCCTTTTGAAGGGATGGGGTGGGACTAGGACAAGCAGCCTGAGGTACCGTCGAGGTCTTGACCCGATCACGCCCCCATTGGATAGAGTATTGTACCATCCTCATGACCTGCATGCGCACCGCAACAAAAAGAAATATGAGAATGTATACAAAAAAAAGACAGTCGTCGCTCATCAGTGTCTCGCATACTCCTGAGTCCCACATCTGTTGAAACTTCTTCGTACGACCGGCTTCGTGCAATCCTCAGTCGACCATCCTACAGGCGACCAATGGGCAGCCGGGATCCCCGTCCCGCGCCGGCCGGCCCGGCAACGCGTCCGGCTTCACACCTGTCCTTGAGCAAGCTGTCCGAATCCACCACGAACGCTCATGGCCCCCGTCCTCCTCCTGCGCGCCCCAACGCCCCCCGACGACCGGTACGCATCCGCCCTCGCGCGCGCGGGCTTCACGCCCGTCGCGGTGCCCGTGCTCGAGACGGCGCTCGTGAACGCACGCGAGCTGCGCGCGCTCGTGCGTGCGGGCCCGGGCGCGGCGGGCGTGCGGGGCGTGGTGGTGACGAGTGCGAGGGCGGGCGAGGCGTGGGCGTCTGCTGTGGGTGGAAGTGAGGACGAGGATGAGGACGAAAGTCAGAGGGAGGGACAAGGCAGGTAGCTCGCCGCGTCGTGCGTGTGCTCGTACACATATTCACATATTCACATATCCCAGATGAAGCACCGCACGCCGACTGGCGCACGACGCCCTTCTACGCCGTCGGGCCCGCCACGGCATCTTTCCTCACGTCCATCGCCTCCACACACGCCCACGCGCCCGCACACGCACGGCTGTGCCCGGCCGACATCCGTGGGGGCGCAGAGACGGGCACGGCGGAGCTCCTCGCGCGCTTTATCCTGCACGACGTCGCGGCGCCGGCACAGGCGCGCCTGCTGTACCTCACGGGCGACAAGAACCGCGAGACGCTGCCGGCGATGCTCGAGCAGGGCGGCGTCGCGCTGCGCGCGCTGCAGGTGTACGCGACGCGCGGGGCGGCGGGGTTCGAGGGGGCGCTCAGGCGCGCGATGCAGAGCGCGCCGGAGGGTGAGTGCTACTGTATGTACATGTGTCTGCTGGACTGCGAGCTGACAAGGCGGAGTGTAGAACAGCAACAGGAGCCCTGGTGGATCGTGTACTTCGCGCCGTCGGCCGCGGCGCACGTCACGCCGGCCCTGCGGGCGCACTTTGCGCTGCCTGGGGTAGACGATGCACAGGGTAAGCCGCGCGCGCGCGTGGCGGCGATTGGGCCGACGACGGCGGAGTTTCTCGGGCAGGAGCTCGGGCTGCGCGTCGACGCCGTGCCCGCGAAGCCCAGCGCGGAGGCACTGGTGCGTGCGCTGGAGGAGGCGGGATAGGTGCTCGTGCCAGCAGTGAGCACTAGTGTGATCGTGCAGCGCGCTACGAGCTGCAGTGCAGTGATTGATCAGACAATGATCTGTTCGAGGCTGGGTGGCGGTTGCTTGAGAGTTGACAGACTTTGATACTTACTTATCCTTATGCTTATTCCTTATGACAGATGTACAGTATCCGTCCCACGCGATCTGTTTCATTTTGCTCCCTGCGCCTGCGCGCCACAATTCCGTTGCGCCGTGCGGGAATGGCGATCCCTGTGCTTCTTGCATGTACCTCAGAACTCGGCCGCTTGACTGGCTTGTTGTGTAACTTGACTGTATATTATATTCACGGTGCTCCACTGGATCAGAACTACCAATGCTGACATTCACAACTGCCGTCGTCGTTGCCACTTTGTCCGCTCGGCTGTCGCGAACGCGATGATTGGATGGACAGAAACGCGATCCAACTGTCCCGATGGGTATAGACGATCGCAGACACAGTGCAGCGGGCTTGTCGGTTTCTCGAAATTAAACACTCGTAGCTGCTCGTAGACACATATGCTCTGGAGGTTTTCTGTATTTTATTCTGCTGCGGAGGGAGAGAGCGAGTGGTTACCATCGTCGAGAAGAGGTGGGTAGCGAATGGGAGGATGTGCCTGTGTGACGGGCTATTCTTAGCGCACCGAAAGAGGCAGGCGTAGAGTTGTCGAAGCGGGTGCCGAAGCGAGTGCACACGCTCTCTTTCTCTCCAATCCTTCACTGCCTCGCCAGGCATCACTCTCTTTTCTTCCCTCTCCTCCTCCTCCTTTTCTCTCCTCCACGTCTAACAGCACACTTCTATACCCTCCGACTCCGGCCAGCAGCCATGGCGTTCCAACCGTTCATGCGCCAGTCCGACGCGTCTTCTGCGAGCCTGCTGCCGGGCGGCAGCGCATCCAAGGGAGGACCCGGGCCCTACCTCGCAGCCCGCTCCTCCGCCTCGCCCTCCCGCTCTTCATCCGTGCGTTGCTCTGAACCCAATCTGACATCCCCGTAGCTCACCTTTGTCACCGCGCATGCGCAGCAACCCTCGCTTTCCGACAAGGTACGTATCGCACTCCTTCCACCGGGGTATGCGTGGGAGTGACCAGACTTCTGCCAGTTCTCGCTCGCAGCGAACCCCGCAGAGTGGGGCACGTACGCGCTCGCGAACAACCAGCCTGAGGCGGACGACTACCTGCACAACCCCGACCCGAAGCGCGACCACCGCATCGACTCGGGCGGCCACATCTTCACCGCGCGCGGGCTCGGCAACCTCGGGTGTCTCTTCATCCTCGCCGCGGGCATGCTCATGCTCTTGTACGTCGCCTCCGCGTCTTGCTGCGTGCTATCGTGTCCATGCTGACGGCGTCACCGAATTGACTGCATCACCGGCCCATCCTCCTTATGTAACCCGACGGTCCTGCAGTGCCGGTGAGTACTATAATCCCGCCGGCATCTCATCTGCCGTCCGCTGAGCCGTGCGTTGCAGGGTATCCGATGTACAGCTACTTCACGCGCAAGAAGCCCTCGACGCAGGGCGGCTTCAACCTCGGCGCGACGAACGCGACGGGGCAGGTCGCCTCGATCCCCGGGTTCCCCGGCGGGCTCATCGACCTGGAGACGCCGCAGGGCGCGTACACGCGCCCGGGGTACACGAACCCGAACGACGAGTGGGAGCTCGTGTTCTCGGACGAGTTCAACACCGACGGCCGCTCGTTCTACCCCGGCGACGACCCGTGGTGGGAGGCCGCGGACCTGCACTACTGGCAGACAAACGATCTCGAGTGGTATGATCCCAAGCAGGCCACGACGAAGGACGGTTACCTGCACTTGAAGATTGAGAAGGTCACAGACCCGAGCACGAACCACGATTTGAACTACATCTCGGGAATGGTATGTCTGTTTCCTTTTTGGCCACATTCCTTCCTCGTTCCAAAATTGGACATGTTCCTGCCTTTTATGTTGTTCCATGTCGTGCTCGTTCTTGTTTCGTTACTGACCACGTGCTCGGTGCCCACAGATCCAATCATGGTGCGTCATGCGCGCCACGTGCCCGTCTTCATGTTTGGAAACCTAAGAATGAATGTACAGGAATAAATTCTGCTTCACGGGCGGTATCGTCGAAGGTTCGTCTGTCCTGGTCTCTGATTTTGCTATTGCTGACCTGCTTGCCTATACAGTCGCAGTGCAGCTCCCTGGCTCTCCTAAGGTTCCGTAAGTAGCTCATGCATACGACTGTACCTGCACGTATTGACTTGTGACTGCTATGTTACAGTGGTTTATGGCCTGCTGTGTAAGCTCCACCCCTCTTCCGTCAACTCCCATCTCTAAATAGCCTCCCCTCCACCCCGGTCAGCTGGACCATGGGCAACCTCGGTTCGTCCTTCCACCCCCTCATCTAACAATAACCAACTAAATCCCCCGCGACACAGGCCGCGCAGGCTACGGCGCCTCGCTCGACGGCATGGTGCGCCTCTCGCCCCTTTTATCTATTCCTGTGAGAGCCCCCGCTAATAATAGCGAACAGTGGCCGTACTCGTACGACTCGTGCGACGTCGGCACGCTGCCGAACCAGACGTACCCCGGCACGCAGACGCCGCTCGCGGCGCTCGAGAACGGCGACCCGTCGCACGACAATGTGCTCGTGCGTGCCCCGTTTGCTTTTGGATCTGGCAGTGTGCATGGAGCTGATTGATCGATTCGGTTGCTTCTTTCTATATCCGTCGCTGCTCGGTTGCTGCGGATGCGCTAATTCGGTCCTTGCCCACTCCACCTCCACCTCCACCGCCGCCCCTTCCCTGCCGTCTAACGGGAATTTGATTGTAATTGTGTGGACGCGCTGCAGTCGTACCTCGAAGGCCAGCGCCTCTCCGCGTGCACGTGCCCCGGCGAGCCGCACCCCGGCCCCGTGCACGCAAACGGGTCGTACGTCGGGCGGTCCGCGCCTGAGATCGATGTGTTTGAGGCGACGGTCGGCGGCGGGTTGGGCCAGGTGTCGCAGTCGGGGCAGTGGGCGCCGTTTAACGTGCGTGATTATTCCTTTGTTTTTCAATAAGTCGCGCCTTGTAGCTCTTTGGCCTTGATGGTTCTCTCTGTGTCCTTGACGATGCTGACGCCTTCCATACCCGCAGGCCGCCTACGTCTGGGACAACTCGACCGACAACATGTTCCTGAATGCGACGCAGGGCACGCAGCTGAACAGCTACCACGGCGGCGCGTACCAGCAGACGACGTCCGGCGTGACGGACACCGCGCAGGAGTGCTACGAGCTCGCGGCGGGCTGCTTCTCCGTGTATGCGTATGAGTACCAGCCGGGGTGCGTTTGTGTTTCCCTTTTATCTTTCTCTTTTCATGAGTGCCGCCTTTTGTGCTCGCGCGACTGCTTTCTTTTTCCCTTATTCCCTTAGCGTCTCCTTCCTGCTATCGTGACTTGTCTTCTTCTCGTTTCTCTCTATACGATCGTCGTGGTCGAGGGTATGCTAACACACTGTGCAGGACGAACGGCTACATCACGTGGGTGTCGAACGGATCGGTGACGTGGTCGATGAAGGGCGCAGGCATGGGCCCCGACCCCGCGACGGAGATCCAGGCGCGGCCCGTGCCGCAGGAGCCCATGGTGCGTCCCGTCCCCGTCCCCGTCCCTCTCCCTTCCTCTCCTTCCCCATCTCCCCATATCTACCCTGCGTTATACAATAACTAACACCCTCCTCCTTGCACCGCAGTACATCCTGATGAACCTCGGCTTCTCGACGAACTTTGTGCAGATCGACTTTGACGACCTGCAGTTCCCCGCGGAGATGCTCGTGGACTACGTCCGCGTGTACCAGCCCAAGGGCCAGAAGAACATCGGCTGCGACCCCCCGGATTTCCCGACCGCGGCGTACATCGACACGTGAGTCCCTTTTTCTTGTTGGCTTTTGTCTTGTTTTGCCTGCAGGAGGGTGCGCCGGGCGGTGGGGTTGCTTCCGTCTGCGCTTTTGCTTCCGCTACTCCTGCCTAATAGGACCCGTAATATAGGTACACATGGAGTCGTCTCCGACAGGGACCTCCTCCGAGCTTGACTACCTTCCCTTTCCCCTTCGATGGCTGACTGTACTGGTACTGACGCTGACGCCCTGTTACACACAGGTATCTCGAGGCATACACAAACCCGAACCTGACCCTCTGGGGCTCCGGCGGCGGCGGCTTCGGCCAGCCGAACCCCAAGAACCGGCTGCTCAACGGCGGGACGTGCTGAGCGCGCTCCCGCCTCCTCCCTTCCTGCTACCTATACTCATCACCCCCGCCTGCATTCGGATCCTTTGCCTTTGCCTGTGCACTGCTCGCTTTGAATCATTCTCGCACTTTCAATCCCTCGCCCCTCGTCCCTTGTCCTTCATCGCATCCATCTAACACTCATATCCATACTCGTATCCTCATTCGCATCCACGTTCACGTTCTGACTCGCCTAATACAATACACACTCACACACACTCACACTCTCACACATGTCCCTCGCCCCGGCCGCGCTGGAGAGGGACGCGGGACGATACGACTGCCATTGCTAGCTGCTTCCTCATCCTTAGACTTCGCTTCTGCACTTCACCCGCTGTTGCCGTTGCACCCCCTGCTTTCGAGTTTGGCTGTCCTGTTCGTGTTTGCGTTTGATCGGGTTTGGATTTGGGTTCGGGGTGCGCGGTGGTGAGTGTTTGGGGTGGGAGAGGAGTGGGGAGTGGAAGAGAGGTGGGCAGACTGGAATATAGAGATGGATGTTGATTGATAGCGAAGGTGGTGGTGGTGGTGGTGTGGTACAAGTGTCGGTATTGCAATGCTTGATATTGATATATATATTTGGTTTCATGGTGTTGAATTTTGAATTCAGAGCTTATTATTTAAATGAATCGGTTGGGGTTTGGAGGGGCCATGAGAAGTGTATTTGTTGGTGGTTGTCTGTCCGTATTTACATGTATAGGTCCGCATTTGGTTTCAAAGATCGGTGTGAGAACCGGCATGGCCGGCCCGTCGGGGAGTTTGTAGAGTACGAGAACATTGACAGCCATGCATATGTCAAGAACAAAATCCCGCGCGGCTTCACAGCAATACTGTTCTAAAAATCAAGCGAAATTACGATTTACCTGTCCCTCAGGCTAGTCCCACCCCCTCCCTTCATTCTCATCCCCGTCAACTTCGTCGTCACCTTCATCCGACGCTATACCGTTCTCATCCCACAAAACATCCGGAATGTCTTCTCTGATACTTTCGATCGTCGCTCTGCGTACCCTACAATCTTGAATGTCGATTCTCTCCACCGGATTCGTGCCCTGTCGAACCCACAGCCAATTCAGGAGCGTCTCGCGCAGACTTCCTTTCTCCATGTCGTCCTGGAGCGTGAGGGATCTCAAGGTGGGGAACAGTGGTCCTCCGACAGGTCCACCTCGCATCAGCGCTTCGCAGAGGCTGGCCGCAGCCGCGTTCTTGACGATCACCTCGCACACCTCCGTGCATCTCCCGAAAATATCGAACCAATCGGGCGCACTGAACGTGTCGTACCTGCGGTCGACAATGATCAGCTCGAGATGGGCCAGAGGCAGCGCGGCGGTGAGCGCGGCAAGCTGTGCGGCCCATGTGGCGTCCCTCTGTTCCTTCTGGAGAAGGCTGAATACGTGCGCCAGTATCTCTGGGGGGAGCCGATTGACGTGTGCGACCGCGTTGAAGCGCGCGCGAAGTGAGCACATCACCATCGACACAGCGTCCATCTCGAGGGCCAGTGCCTTCTTCACTTCCCCACTATGATCCTCCCAGGACCGATATGGGCGATTCGGCAGACGCACAAATCTCTTCTCCTCGGCAATGCACCAATATTCCGATGCACTAGTATCGAAGTCAGTAGAACTCAGATCATGTATGTGCGCCAGTGCAATGCACACCTCATTGCAGGGATAGAAATCGACATGATGCAGTCGCGTTTTCTCGTTTCCTCGAGGGTAATCAAAGTCTGGAGTGGCCGCAGGCGGCCCATTCACCTAGTAGCAAGTCGTGGTCCTCGTGGACGCTGACTCAGCCTGTAGGCCGTGTATATCTCAGGACATACCTATCCCTTATCAGTGAACAACCGTGATAACCACCAATAAATCAGGCTCGATAGTCAGTGGTGTGAGTTGAGGCCACTAAGTGCCGCAACTAGATGGAAATGTTGGTAGCCCTCGAATTCAGTGGAGGAGGAGGAGGAGGAGGAGGAGGAGGAGGAGAAGGAGTTTTAATTCGGAACAGGAGTCTGCCGGCAACCGACTCGTTCAAATTCAAATTCAGCTCTAGTTCGTTCTTTCATACGAAATCACATCACTAGCTAGCTTGTAGGCCGAAAGTCGATCATCGGGAGGTATGGCAAAGTGTCCATCCAGTACTACACATGTACAGGCGATAAAACAAGCTTCATGTGGCGGAACGCGAGTGACAGGAGATTCAGACCGGGAAGGGAACATCATTAGACACAAGACAAAACGCGGAGCACAGAAGCAGACGTAGACATAGAAAGAGAGCACACGTACACGGTACCCGCAAATGAAAGCTGAGGCGTAATAGATGGTGGCGGGGAGGCAGAGGCGGAAGCGAAGGGTAAGGAGGAAGTGGTATAGCATGCGAGGTATCATCCAAGAGGCGAGACGACGACTACGACGACTACGACAGCAGGGGGGATAGAGGTAGAGGTAGAGGTAGAGGGGCGCAGGGAAGAGCGGGGCGGGGCGGGGTAGGGCAGGGGATCAGTACTAATATTCATTCGTTCGTCCATTCGTTCATCCATTCCATTCGTCCATTCACACTTCGTCGGGGCGAAAGGGAGGGGAAAGAGGAGAGAGTCTAGGGGGGGGGGAGGGCGTATTCGTGTCGTGTCTACGGCGGCGGCGGTTATGATTCGGGGACTGGCGGCAGCGCGGGGACCGGGGGGATCCCGGACACCGACTGCCCGCCTTGCCGTGGGCGCTGCAGCTTGCGCTTCTGCTTCTCGCGCTCGGCCGCCTCTTGCTCCGCCTGCATCGTGTTCATGATCTGTAGCTGCTGCGCGATGAACTCCGATGTCCCGGGCCTACACATACATGGGCGTCAGCACTCGGACACAACAGAGAAAAAGGCGCAGGGAGAGAAAGACACGTACCGCATGCGCAGGATCCGCATGATCGTCTCGCCGTTGCTGACCTCCTTCTCCTTCATCTTCTCCCGCTTGCGGTCCTTGATCGTCCCGAGGTTGCGCTGCGAGTACACGCTCTTTGCGCGTTTCTTGACGGACGGCTGTGCACGCAGTGTCTGCTGCATCATGCGCACGCACTCCTCCATGAGCAGGTCGCTGAACAGTTATGTGAGGTGTCTGCAAGCGAAAAGGGCGAGAAGGGGACATACGTGTGCCAGTCGTAGTACAGACGGATCGATACGACGTCGCGGTACTTCTGGTTCTGCAGCTGCTCGAGGGGTACAGGACCCTCACCACCCGCATAGAAGTAATCTCGAAGGAACTGCACACGCTAGTCAGCCAGCCGCTACGGCACCACCAACCAGACAGCCCACCTTCAACCACTTGAACACGATATCAACCTCCTTGTCGCTCAGCGGCTTCATCTCGCTCGCCGTATCCGACAGCGGTGGGACGAGCAACCCCTCAATGATCGTCAAAATCTCCTTCCACAGCCGCGTCATGACCATCTCCTTCGTCGTCTCGCCGAGGTACGTGTTGAGCGTCTGCAGGTTCGCGTCGAAGTAGTCGAACAGCGGCACGATCGCCTGCTCGATCTCGACGTCCGTCAGCTCCGCCGGCTTCACGCGCGGCCGCTCGGACGTGGGCAGCGGGATCTGCGGGTCCGCGGACCCGCCCCCGAGCGCGGAGCGGTACAGCGCGGTCACGTTCCCGAGCGCCTTGTTGTAGTCGATCCCCGAGTTGCCCGTTTTGATGAGCGATTTGAGGACGTTGCGCGAGAGGGACTGGCGGATGAAGGGGGACATCTGCACAGGCTCTGTGAGCATGTCTCTCACAAATGCTGATGCAAGATGCATACCTTGTCGATGAAGATGCGGACCATGTCGCCCTCACCACGCTTGAGCGAACGGAACGCACGGCCGAAGTAGAACTGGATATCGTCCTTCTCGCCTTCCATACTCACACGGAGCAGAATGCGGCCCTCGGTGTCCAGGTCCAACCATAGATCGTGCACAAGGAAGTCCCCGAACCGCCGTGGGTCGAGGCAGATATACGCACGCCCTACTGTGTCGTGTTTCCCAACCAATGCGCGGTCGCGGACGCTGACCATGAGCCACAGCGGCTTTTCCACCGACATGTCGAACGTCTCGTCCCCTGTATCGAGCGTTGAGTCCAGCAGTATCAGCTAAAAGGGTAGGCTACTCACATCTCGGACTCAGCGTCTCATAAATCGTGCGCGTCTTCGCAAGCCGATTTCCCGCCTCGTCACTGAGCGTCACAAACGTGTCCAGCTGCGCCGACGGGCTCGCATCGAGCGGGACGAGGCCCTCCGCGATGACGATCTTGACCGTAAACAGGAAGCGGGGGCGGTCCTCCTTCTCGGGGACGGGCGGGGCCATCTGCTCGATGATCTCCGCGCGCTTGTCGGCCTGCATCTGGTTGTACATGTTGTCGAGCAGGCTGCGCGCGGCGTCGATGTTGTTCAGCTTCACGCACGACGCCGGCTGGAAGTTGAACGGCTCCACTTTCTTCTCGCCCTGCTCGACCAGCGACTTGGCCTTCTCGAGCCACGCGGACGATTTTTGCGGCTGCAGGTAGTCTGTCGGCCGCGGGAACATCTCCGACATGAAGAGCTCTTCGATGTGCCGGCAGTATTGCTCGACGGCTTTGCTGATGGTCTGGGGGAGGGTGATCAATACAAGGACGCAAAGTGTGAATAAGAAGCATGCCTTTGATACACTTGTGAAGAAGCGGGCTTCTTGATAGGCATCTGACCACTCGAGGTCTTGCAGGAAGTTGATGGGGCTGCGAAGCGAATCAAACAAATCAACGATCGACGAACTGTGGCCCTCGGCACCATCAGCTTCGAACTAGACGCTCTAATCAGTCTCGTCAATGAAGAAGGCCTGATCTCCAGCCATACCTTGTCCGCTGCGATAGCCTGTGGGGAAACCAGAGTAAATCAACGACTACTTGAAATTAATTTGATAACAAATCTCACCGCCTCGACCCATTGCGTCGTCTTATTATCCGTCTCAATAAGCCACTGGCGCACATACGGCTCAAAGAAGCCTCCAATATCAAAGTTTGCCGGTTGTCTGCAGCCCACCCATATCAGCCACTCCACCCCAACGCGAACACCGCATCCCTGGGTACTCACTCTGGACAAAACGCCTCATACATCCCAAGCAGCGTCTTCGTCCGGCGGTAGAGCGAGAAGATGTCCTGGATCGGGACGTCGGGCGTCGGGCCGTTCATCGAGGACTCGAAGAGCCGCTTGCGCGACGCGTCGAGGTCGTGCAGGAACATCGGCACGAGCACCTCCACGACGAGCGCGACGAGGTCGATCTCCCTGCAGCACCACCAAACAGACCGCATCAGCACCATCCTCATCAGCAGCAGACAGGCCGCCGCAGGATGTAAGGGAGCACGCACTCGAGGAGGGGCTCGGGGAAGCGCTTGTCGAGCGTCTGCGCGGACTTCTCGATCTCGTCCGTCATGAGCAGCAGCGGCAGCGCGCGGTTCACGCCGGGCGCGGCCTGCAGCTCCGCGATGCGCGCGTCGTAGAACTCGTGCGCGACGGCGCGCACGCGCGCCTTGATGTCCTGCACGCGCGCGGCGATGTCCACGTCGAAGCGCTGCAGCAGCCCGCTCTCGCGCACCTGGTCGAGCACCTCGAGGTACGGGAAGACGTCCGCCTGCTTCAGGTCCGGGATCGCGTCCATCAGGTGGTACACGGACGAGAGCAGCGAGCTGTACAGGCTGCCGTAGATCCCGATGAGGTGCTCGGACTGGCGAGAGGTCAGTATGGATATGGGATGGCGTGGCACTAGGGGGCGGAGCGACGCACGTCGTGGATCGACCACTTGTCGAAGCTGATCTCGTTCATGACCTTCGCGATCGTGCCGAGCGCCTCGGGGATGCAGTCCATCGGGACCTCGTTGCGCTCGTAGAGCGACTTGATGAGCTCCAGGAAGCACGCGGCGCGGTACGGCTGGGGGATGCGCCAGCGCAGCGCGCACTCGTTCAGGAGCTCGATGTGCGGCGGGGACAGGATGCCGAGCGAGACCTGGTCGTCGTCGTCGACGTTCGGGTCGTGCATCGCCTTCAGATCCGCGTCGAGGCAGTACTCGAGCAGCCGGCGGTAGTACTTCTTCGGGTTCGGCGGGATGTACGTGAAGTTGAAGCCGGCCTGCACCTCGTCGTCCCCATCGAGCTCCTCGGGCGTCATGTTCATGATGTCCACCTCGGACAGGTTCTGCGACATCGCCAGGACCGAGCGGCGGCTGCTGATGGACCCGGTTCGTGACGCACCGTAGGGCGAGCTCGAGTACACGGACCCTGGCCGTGTAGTTGTGCGCGAGAGGCTGTCGGTGGGGTTGGATTTTGCGAGCTCGGGCTTGAACTGGACGAGGATGACGGTCAGCTGCGATAGGTGGGACGTCTCGAGCGTTTTCCAGTAATTCCACGCCGCGTCGCTGTCAAAGTCCTCGCGGCGGCCTGGAAATGGCTCTCCCGCGTTGATGTTCTTGAGGCATGTCTGTTCGGAAGCTAAGAAAGCGCCCTAGTAAATTATCAAAAGCTCCGACATACCTTCAAATCTAGCAATGCTGCCTAGAGAGCAGGTGAGTATACGTTTGAAATATCAAAGCGCCTGACTTACTCGTTCAGTACATGTGGGCTTCAATTTCTCTACTTCTCGTTGGAGGAGGTCTGATCGAATCTGGAACAGATTTGACACAGTCATGACCAAGGGCATATCTTTTACGTTCGTACTCGGGCCTGCTACTGAGGAAGACACCGAGTCTCGATGTGTAGACGCGGAGTCGTAGCCCGAGTCGCTTGGTGTTTGCGAGACAGGCGCCAGCTTGGCTGCATACATGTCGAGGCGGGACGTCAGCTCGGGAGAGACGTGGCTAACGGTGCGGAGGGACTCCTGCAGCAGCTTCACGAACTGGAAGATGTGGTTGTTCAGCTCGAACTTCCAGCCGTCGCCGGCGAGCGAAGGGTCCTTCTTCAGGATATTTGTGGCGTGCGTCGCAAACATCAGGATAAGCTCCTCGATTTTGCGGTTCTCCTTCATTTGTCGCTTGAACGAGTCGACCTTGAATTGGCCGTAGAAGACCGCCATCGTCCTTCGAATAAGTTGGTCCGAATAGCTTTCCTCCGCCTGTTAGCAGTGCTTTACGGGGATAAGTGGCCGGCAACCTAAACGCACCCAGCATCCTTGCCCATAGCAATGTTCTCCAGCCTCTGCTCCAGCACCTTAAGCAGCTTCTCTGGGAACTTGACGCTCTTGTTTCCATCACGGATGTCCTTGAACAGGTCTCCAATCGAGAAGATGGAGTTGGATATCGCGCCCGACAGGCGAGACGAATGCTCTTTCTCGCGGACTGCGTCGCCGTTCGGGCTCGAGGCCGATTCCGGGGCCTTTGGCTGGACGAGATAGCCCAGGTATCTGCAGCATATGCAGATGTGAGTAGATGCGTGAGGGCGGGGCGAAGGTCTCGTCTCACGCTACACGGAGTACATAGCTAGAGAACCACATCAGCCTAAGATTCAATCGTTCATAACATAGGCTACGCACTTGAATAGATCTTCGTCCGTCACGCGGTGCTTTGAGACGCGCCGCTCGTGGCCATAGGTAGATATGCTGGCGTTGCTGCGCCTCGACATGTCACGGACGACGCTACACACAGAAGACAAGCCTACCGACTGGCAGTCTCACCAGTTAAACAGAGTTTCGAGGAGTAGGCCAGAGGAGAGCTGCCGGTCAGGAGAAGATGAAAGCAAGACGGAAGAGCAGCGCTTGGGAGAGGACGCTCGGAGCTGACGCCGTAGCTGTACTGTATATCGCTGCAATTATCTCATGACGCGAGGTCGCATCCCTCTTCGGCATTCTCTTCCCACGCTCCCTCCTCGTCTCGTCAGCCCTGTGCTCCGTCTATCTTCCGAGGCCTACAATCTATCTTTGTCTTATTCTGACACCAATAGCGGCCATTGGACGCGTTTCTGAAAGCTACGACAGCGAAGCACAATCTAAATCCACATAGAACGTATTTTTGATGGGGAAAGTACACATTTAATGTCTAAACGTCCCCTTGAACTAACCGTCTCCCATCGACACGTCCGTCCTCGCGACCAGCCCTCCGCTCATCCAGTCACTGATGGTAATCTTCTCCATTGGTGTGAGGTGCTGGCGCTGGCGCAGCCATGTTGGTATTGCGAAGGCATGGGAGTCCCAAATCTACTCCCTTCAGAGTCAGTGATTTCAGAGAAGGAAACAGGCCTAGGTGTCCTCCGGTGAGCTCATTGATAAGAATCTCTCAGAGAGAGCCAGAATCAATGAACACGGGGGATACGTTTGCGCATTTCTTGTACAGCTCGATCCAGTCAACGACGCTCTGCATCACGGTGAGGGTGGTGTAACTGACGATAGAGTGTGACTGGAGACAGCTAGAAGGAAAGGCGTTGGCGGCCTTTATGAGTTGTGTGCACTCCTTGCCCCCTTCAACTCTGCAGAGACATAGTATGGCCGGAATGTACACTCCGGAGGTTCAGGGGACGGGGCAACGCGGTGTTCGTGGTCCTATGCAGACAATGCAAACTCAGAGAAGGGTAGTGCACGGATAGAGGGCACCATGGTGACGGCCTTGGTGGATAGCCACGGGAAGATGAGCTCAACATCATACCTATTCACATTATGCAGTCCCCAGAGGACCTCAAGCGCGCGAGCATCCGCGAGAGCACCTGGATCCCATCCAAGAATCCCCTGCTTGCTATCGTAGGGAGGAACATCGTGGGCGTATGAAACGGACCCAAGATGGATTGGGCACTTCCGCGAGCGATTCAAGGATTCCTCTGTCCATTTGGGCCCGCTTTCGAGGAGGAAATGGGACCAGAGGCGACGGTAGGCAAGCGCGGCCGATCGCCCTGAGCGTCATCAAACGAAGGTAACTTTGAGCCATCCCAAATAAGATCTCCCACCCTGGGCAGACGGGTCAAATTCCTGGAAGAGACCAAATATCCAGGTCAGGATCTCCACGGGAAGTCGTTCGACGTGCACGACTGCGTTGCGGCGCGTCCGGACGGAGCACATCACTCCCACAAGGGCGTCCATTTCAAGAGCCAGCGCGTTGTGCCTCTGTCACGTAGTCGGTCCAGCTTTGACCCCGAGGCTTGACACTAATTGGGTGCGCGAACCGCCAATTCTCGGCGGATTGCCCTGCAAGTAGGTTGCAGCGCCGTCCAAGTCGGTTCAATGTTCTCTGAATCAGTGCGCGTGGTTAAGTATACGATTCGAGCAAACGGCGCCCACCTCATCGCATCGACCTATATGGTCAGGATGATACCCTGGTCGCTTCCCGTTCAGTGCACTCCTGCACTGCAGCGAGTGAAAGTTGCACTGAATGTTGCGTTCACTGGAGAATTCCAAGAGAATTCCACGATCATTTGTTGATAAAAAAAACCAAGTACGCGGAGCTTTGGATACAATTGAAAGTCAGCAACGGCAATGTCCGGTTGGACAAGAATTCGACTCGGACCAGGACTGCTCTCCGTCCGCCATTATGTATGGTGCAAGAGAAAAATCATACTGCAGCCGTGTGAGCATATACTGGGTTCAAGTCCAGGAAAAGCAAATTTGAACGTATGACAAAGGGGATTCTGTGTGCTGCGGGTAACAAATCTCCTCGACATTCGTTCGTTCGGTCTGATGGGCTTGGACGCACGTGTCTGTGATCCTCGAGAGCCACCACAAAAATCATTAAAGTTGAAGCTTGTGTTCCCATTAGCCGACTTGAACGACTGACCTCGTCATCGCAGGCGATTTCAGTTCCTACTAGTGACGCGCTCTACCACTGAGCTAAACGGGATGATGACGAAGATTTCAGCGTGCTAACCTTTCGACTCAATTGAGCTCCCGCTCGGTGACATCCGGTTGCGGCGCTCGATATCCCAAATATCGTAGCCACTCTCCTCGGATACAGAACGCAAGGATCTACCCTCTAGAATGGATGGTAACGACACTTATCATAGTCAAACTATCTGCACCGGCGGCCAGAATATGAAATCTGACCGGAAGCCCGTTTCCAAACATAACGGTATGTGTCCATCAGTCGCCCCACCCTAATGTGAGTCTTCCCCCTTCATCTGGCGATGCATCCACCTGTTCCTTTGTTCCATCGTGGGGATGGATTCATGGAAGTAGTGCCCGTTGAGCCTCCTCAGCGTCCCCCTCTACTACGGCCAATACAAGGACTATCTCATGAAGGTTCGGCGCAGTCCCCTCCTCGACACGACGCACAAGTTCCCGTACTGCGCGACCCAACCCAACCCGCTGCCAGTGAGAGTGCTTCACCAGCATCTCAAACGCCGGCACCGGTCAACTCTGCAGCAACGACGGCCCTTCCATCGTCCCGACAGCCAGAGGTGACATCTTCTCATTCTAACGTTCTTGAAACTCTCTCACTCATCCGTGTGGCCTATTCTTATTCAGACCGTAAGTGACGCAATGTATCCATTCTGCTGAGACTCACAAATTTGCAGACCGCCTTACCGACAACATCTTCAGAATCTAAACCCTTCTCACTGTCGCCCTCAAATTTCACCAGCTCTCCTGCCTCCACAGTGTCCCCCTTCGCATCTAGCACTCAGCCTTCCATCTCTCAAACATCCTCAGCACCAGCCTCCGAAGCCTCATCTACCGCCGCCATCCGCGGCTCTACACCCCCACACAACATCAGCTTCTACCTCGGCGTCGCGCTCGCCGCCATTGCCGGCCTCTCCTTCCTGGTCGCCCTCTTCGCCTGGTGGCTGCGCATCCGGCGCCCACGCAAGCGGCACCGGCAGCCGCTATACTTCCCTTTTCCCGAGCACCCGCCCAAGAAACCGCCGTCCGTGATGACAGAGGCCGCGCCCGACACGCGCGTGCCCCAGCTGCCCAGCACGCGCCGCCTGCTCCGCGCGCCGCGCGACACGCGCCCGCCGCTCCGCCGCCTGCCCACCGCGCTGCAGCTCTCCGACGCGAGCGTCCCCGCGCTCACGCATGACATCGGCACGCCGCGCATCGCGAACCTTGTCTCTGGGGACATCCTCTTCTCCGACTCGTCGGCGTCGGCGTCGGCGTCGGCATCGGCATCGAGGCCTGCGTCTGCGGCGCCGTCGCTGCTACTGGCAGGCGACAATCAGGGCGAGCGCACGCCACGGTGTATCCCGCCTGTGAGTGAAGGGCTCCCGGTCGCATGGACACCCTCGGCGGGCGTTGGGGCTGGGACCGGAAGCAGCAGCAGCGGCGAGAATACGAGCTCGGACTCGGACTCGGCGCTGCCGCTCGTCCGCCCGATGACACCCAAGACGCAGCGAGGGACATGGGCGGGCGCTCTCCGGACCAACCTCGCGAGCGCTTTCAATATCTTCTCTGGACACAGTGCGCCCGCGCAAGCTGGCATTGCCAGCACGTCGGCACCCCAGGACGACGCGCCCACGGAGCCGTCGCCTTCGCGCGCGTCGACCCCGGAGATGCTCGCGGATGCGAAAAACGACTCGATGCCGGGGAAACTGATATCGCCGTTCTCGGACGCGGCGGCGTCCTCCTCGTCTTCGGACAGCGGCAGCTCGCGGTACTCGGTCGCCTCGGACACACTCGCACCGCTTCCCCCGACGATGCACCGCGACGACTCGGTGTCTTCGCAAACACACTCCTCCGACGGCGACCAGGCACATCGTCGGGACGAAGACCAGACGACACGGCGCTCGCGGCCGTCCCTCGCGCACTTGCACTCGTCGTTCGGCACCTCGGCGACATCGGTCGGGTCGGACATGACGCGTGCGTCTTCGAGGCATGGGCGGCTGACGGAGCGGGAGGAGGCGGCGCGCCGTGCGCTGAGAGAGCGGAGGAAACGCGTGAGCAGAGCTAGGATCGAGGCGTTGAGGGAGAAGAATGAGCGGTTGGTCCAGGCGCGAGTTGAGGCTGCGAAGGCGTAAATTTCCGTTGAATGGTGAATCAGTGATACAGAGTCAACGATAAAGGACATAGGGATTGGAGAAAAAATACATATAACAGATACAGTCTTCGCCGTGTCCGATAGGTTCTCAGGATGATACACGAAGTCGTTCATACCGGGGTTGCCCATTCCTTCTCGGGTCTGAGACCCCAGTCCTCGAGCCAGTGTTCGAAGAAGCTTGCTATTTTCATGTGCCCATCCACGGTCGGATGGAGGTTGCTGTAGAGGAAGGACGGCGGTGAGAGGAAATTCGGGGTGAGAAAACCAGTACATGCGTACTCGGCTAACACATCCTCGAGGGTCACCCATCCCGTCGTGTTCACGAGGAAGACATTACTGTCTCCCGCAGCGTGACTGGACGGAAATATCCAACGGAAGGATCATTGAGGAGAGGTCGTGAATCACTAACCGGCTATTAACTATCTTTGTGTAGCTCCCTTCGTAGTACTGGCTGATGCTCCCGTCCGGCTGAGGCCATCCCCACTAAATGTAGCCGTAAGCTTACCACCATCCTGAGGACAAAGAGGTCCATTCGCATACCGGGGTGAAGACAAAGATCGGCTGATGCATGTAAATGGTTCGCAGGTTTTTTATGAATTGTAAGTATGTCTAAGAAAATCAATAAATATTTCACTAGTCGCCTAGAGGACAGATTATGAAGGACTTACGTCCACGAATGCGTCCGCGGTGACATTCTGCGAAGCGTCGTTTGCACCGATGTGGATGACGACGTGCGTTGCGGCTGGACGGTCGCGGGAGAAATCCCAAGGAGTGGTGTAGTTATGATCAGTGGTGTAATAGTATCCCGTGTCCTCTGTCTGAGACAGGAAAACTATACATATCAGTTTATGAAGAACAAAAGAGCCGGCCGCCGTACCCTGAAGAATTGGTACGAGACTCCGTGGACGTTGCCGTACGACAAGATGTCCTATAGTCCTGTGAATTGATTATAAATGATATGTGGGGAAACATTACACTCAATGCGGCTCCAGGTTGAGCTGTCACGACATGCTCTGCCTTGAAGTGCTCTCCTGTTAAAAATGGCCAAGCCTGATCTACGCCCCCCGGAAGGTATTGACCCTGTACGTCCGCGACAGGTGTTAAGCTGGATTCGCGGTAATAAAAGGAGAAAAACTCACCGCGGAAAGTGAGTCGCCGATGAACTGGAAGGCAAGCTTAGAGGGTTCGTAGGGACGTAGTTCGGCACCCTTCGGTTCAAACGTTACTAAAGAGGACATCAAGGCTACAGCAAGATACGCACCGCATTGAGAGTGATGCTTTCCAGGTTGACGCGGTTGTCTTGCCATTGCTGGGCGTTGATCCTTACGACGTGATGCGCAGGCTTGTTTTCGTCTGTATCACTTGGTACAGGGGTGAGGGGGACAACATTATTTCCTGCAGACACGTTGACTATGTTGAATGGCCCGTAGTCAACGGACACGCCAATGGAGACATTGGGCGAGGTTGTGTGCGGTCCAAGGGTCAATTCCAGAGAGGACAAGCCGTCGACGTTCAGTTTGAACCCGGAACCCGCCCTAGTGATCATTACTCTAAGGCACTGTGGACATAGAATGGTTGACATACCACCATGTGCCAGGCGATCTGTCCCATCGGCCATGGAAGTATATGAGG
The DNA here is from genome assembly GCA_002286715.1 of Dentipellis sp. KUC8613. Classification (NCBI taxonomy): domain Eukaryota; kingdom Fungi; phylum Basidiomycota; class Agaricomycetes; order Russulales; family Hericiaceae; genus Dentipellis; species Dentipellis sp. KUC8613. Next base: position 215,265 of record NSJX01000039.1, on the reverse strand, counting down.
GGGTCATCGCTGCGAACATTGACCGGGCTCGAGGACGAAACTGTGGGAGACGCGTTTGCAAGCGAGCTATCGCCCATCAGCGTCGCAACAACGGCAAAGGGCGCAAGGAACAGCATGGCAGCTGTCGGCGCTGGTCTGTAAAGGATCTTGTCGAGATCCTTTCACCATGTGCGCCGGTGGGCGAGTTATTCTGGTGCGTCATAGCGTGGTGTATACGCGCGGTGGGCGCATGATCTGCCTCGTGCTCGTGGCGTAGCGTAAGTGGCTCCTCCTCGCGGCCCTCCGAAGATGTCCCGATACGGGCGTGTTATGTCCGTGCGGGGCGATAGATGTCGTAGAAAATCAAATTGGATATGAGGTCTACGGGCGTTAGAGATCGTTTGTGTGTCTTGTGACCGCCTCGAGAGTCGTAAATTTCGGCGAAATTGGACGAAATTTTGATACCTGTACATTCGAGTCAACGAAAGGTCTTCAAAGCCACATGGAAACACGGAGGAATCTTCGAGGATGCAGATCAGAGCTCGCGCCAATGAGTATACCAGTCAATCTTCGACGTATCTGAAATATCTGGATTCTGCGGATGCCAGGCCTTTGGCGAAGAAGCGTGGCGACACATGGCTCGCGCCTGCTGAGTAGAGTCAAATTTCGCACCTCCAATGGCCCCATTCTGATGAGTTGTTCTGTATTTCCTGTAGGTCAATATCGTCGATGCTGATGTTCGCACATAAGACATCCGAATGGTGGTCACAGTCAAACAACGAACACGCGACGCGTTGTATTTTGAGACAGCCACGTGGCCGTGCGCGCCTTCTTGAAGGTTGTTCAAAGCGTCTCTTCAGATCTTGAAGCTCGCAAACTCTCTCACTGCATCAGAACTGTGATCATCTGCCTCCGGTTCTCGTCCTACTCTTTCTACGCAACGCTAAATAAAACTTCACGAAACGTCTGGTGATCTCGTCTGTCTGTCCGGGCCTCGTCGAACCACCTCTTGCACCATCCGTCGACACCTCGTGACGCGGGTCCTCCACGGACAGCTTTATCTGGACCTGCAATTGTCAGCACGAAGCGGCCGGGTGACTGTCGGTCGGGCCTGTCGATTGGCATAAAGGGTTTACCGGCACCAATGGTGGTCAGCGCTGATACGACTCTTGCAGCCATGACATATCTCGATACCCTTGATGGCGGGCCGGCTGCATCTCATGGGCAGCGGCTTCTTTTGTGAGCCTGGAGGCAGCGTCAAGATGGGCGAGGTAGGGTCAAGGTCACAGGACCTGTAATCTCGGACGTCGACGACTGCATGCGTTCCCTCCGCAGGCGGAGATTTGCCGGCAGCACAAATATAAGACCGTCCTGGCCTCTGAACACGAGAGAGAAGTACTCTGAGAGGCACTGATGGTTTTCCTGTCGTGGAAACGCGCGAGCATCCTCGCGCTGTCCTTCTGCAGCAGCGTGTACGCTATCGGCCAGAGCACCTGCGTCACCTTCCAGCCCTCTTCCTCTTCCTTCTCTATCGTCAGCAATGGCGCAGCGGCACCAATCTACCTCTCGTCCGACGACTGGCCCGGCGTGCAGCTCGCCGCCTCGAACTTTGCGATCGACATCCAAAACGTCACCGGGCACAAGCCCCAGCTCGCGAACGTGACCGCAACTTCCGCCGATCTGAAGAAGTCGGCCACGCCAATTTTCGTGGGCACGCTTGGAAAGTCTTCTTTGATCGACACCATCGTGAACAACACAAAATTGGACGTATCTGCCATCGAGGGCCAATGGGAGGCGTTCATGACCAAGGTTGTAAGCAACCCTCTCCCAGGCGTGGACAAGGCATATGTCATTATCGGTGCGGATAAAAGAGGAACGATCTTCGCCCTCTACGATCATTCAGAACAGTTTGGTGAGCTCACTATATTTGTCGATTTTGACTTTTCATATCGACGTCTGGGAAAATAGGCGTCTCTCCTTGGTACTGGTGGGCAGATGTCCCGGTGACCCCTCACTCCAACCTGTTCGTTACTCCGTCGGGATGTTCGCACGGCGTCCCAACTGTGAAGTATCGCGGGTTATTCCTGAACGATGAGCAGCCTGCGTTGACAAACTGGGCGATGGAGAAATTCACAAATGGCACTGGCGCTCCTCTCACCGGCTCTCCCTTCAATCATGTCTTCTACACGAAACTGTGAGTATGGATCAAAGCAAGTGTCATATTTATTTTAACGTGAAGGTAGATTCGAACTACTCCTTCGCATGAAAGCCAACTATCTATGGCCTGGTGCGTCCCCTTCATTCACGCATCTACCCATTATTCGACTAACTCTAGCATAACAGCTCAATGGGCTAGGTGATTATGCGCAACAATTCCCGGTGATTTTCTAGCGCTTAATAGTCACCCCTATAGCGCCTTCAATGTTGACGATCCCCAGAATCAGTTCCTCGCAGACTACTACGGCATAGTCATGGGCACTAGGTACGTTTGACTAGTGATTTTCTCTGGTTCCGAGAGGTTATCGACTTTCGACAGCCATGAAGAGCCCATGATGCGCAGCATTCCCGTCGAATGGGGCCTGTTTGGTACTGGGCCCTGGGACTACACCACCAACAACAGAACCATTTATCAATTCTGGGTGGAAGGCGCGGAGCGTGCTAAGCCGTACGAATCACTGTTCACAATGGCAATGAGAGGCGACGGAGATCGTGAGTTGTCGCGTTCTCTTACTGTGGAAGCGAGCTCATTAAATCTCTTCGTAGTGCCGCTTTCTGCGACGGACGCCATCAGCTCACTGGAACAGATTGTGTCGGACCAGAGACAGATCCTCATGAACGTATTCAACGAGACGAATGTCACTAATATACCACAGATGTGGTGTCTTTGTAAGATACCCCAATCACCCTTCCCCCACATCTTTAACTTACGCCTTGCGATAGACCAAGAAGTAAAGGGTTATTATGATGAGGGATTGCGGGTCCCTGACGATATCACGCTCCTTTGGACTGATGACAAGTACGTACCGAGTTCACACTGCTTCTGTTTTTGCTGAAAAATTTTTCAAGTTGGGGCAATATGCGTCGCTACCCCTTGCCTTCGGAGCGCAATCGGACTGGCGGAGCGGGCGTGTACTACCATGTCAGTCCTGTTTTGTTCTGATTAATCTCGACACTGAAATGGCGTATACTTCACAGTACGATCTCGTGAGTATATTCCAAGGTCACATGAAGTATCGCTCCCTCATTCATGACAGGTCGGAGATCCGCGCGACTACAAATGGATCCAAGTGCGTAGCTCATCGTACACAATATACAGTATTTCATCTCAGTCATTTTCTAGACTGCGCAAGTATCCAAAGTCTTTGAACAATTATCTCTGGCCGTCGACCGGCAAGCAACACGCATCTGGATTCTCAACGTCGGCGATCTGAAACCATACGAGATGGGCATCGAGTGGTTCCTGACGTATGGGTACGATTCACCGCGATGGACGCTGGACAACATTACCAGCTATACGCCTCTCTGGGCTGCGCGTGAGTTCGACCTCGACGCGGCCGACGCGCAAGAGGTGGCCAGCATCATGAACAATGCTACGAGGTTCTTGGCTCGCCGCAAGCCGGAATTCTTGAACTCCACGACGTTCAGTCTCACGGACTACCGAGAGTGAGTCGCCTTCATTTGCAGATAAACCACCGCTTCAGATGCTCATTTGGACTTCCGTGCGCAGGGCAGATAATGTGCTCGCAGGTTGGAAAGCACTCAACGACTCCGCAGCGCGCATCAGCGCGAAGCTCTCCTCTTCCAAGCAGCCAGCGTTCTTCCAGCTCGTCTTCCACCCTGTCCAAGCAGGCTACACGCTCACCAACATGTGGGTTTCCGCCGGCATTAACAACATGCGCGCGAGCCAGGCTCGGGTCAGTGCGAACGACTACGCGGACCGCGTCGAAGAGATGTTTGATCAAGACTGGGAGCTGGAGAACGAGTACCACACAATTCTGGATGGGAAATGGGACCAGTGCGTATATGCAGGCTCTCTTTCCGAAGCAAGACAGGATTGCTGACTTCAGGACCCAGTATGATGGATCAGACGCACGTCATGTATTACTACTGGCAGCAGCCCATGCAGAACACGTTCGTCCGATCCCCCACTTTCTCAATCCTAACCGTGTTGACCGTCCAACCCGTAGGATGCCTCCCGTCTCGCGCGTCCAGGCCAAGAAGAACGCCCTCCCGGGCGTCATGCGCATCGTGCCCGAAGGCACGCTCGGAGCCTGGCCGGGCGACAACCAGTACCAGTGCTCACTCGGGTACAACTGCGGCCCGCCGTCGCTCACGCTCGACCCATACACACCCGCGGGGAGCCGGTACGTGGATGTCGGGCTCGGCGGGCCGACGCCCTTCACGTTCACCGCGAAGGCGAATGCATCGTGGGTGCGCATCTCGCCTGCGCAGGGTTCCGTGAGCGCGAGCAACACCGATCAGCGGGTCGAGCTGAGCGTGGACTGGAGCGCCGTCCCCGCGGGGCAGGCGTCGAGCGCTGTTGTGGCATTCACGGCGACGGCGAAGGGGCAGAATCCGCTGACGGTGGATGTGACGTTCACGGCCAATCATACGGCGGTGCCGGCGGGATTCTCTGGTGTGTCTCAGTATTCTTCCTTACCGATGTCAGGCAGACGGTTGACTAGCCGTGGTAGGCTTTGTGGAAGGTGACGGTGGCGTGTCGATCGAGGCGGCGCATGCGTCGCGCAACACGACGGTCGGCGAGGTGACGTGGAGGGAGATCCCAGAGTATGGGCGTACAGTGTCGGGTGTGACCCCGTGGCCGCGGCTGGGGAACAACGAAGCGAACTACACCGCGGGTAGCGGACCTTCATTGTACGCTCCCCTCTCATTTCCCCTGTTCAATTTACCGCATGTTGACGCGGTTGCGCGTGTAGGGAATATGACTTCTATTCTTTCAATCCGGTCGCGGGGGTAACGATTCTCGTCTCACCGTCCCTCAACGCGTGGGACGGCCGCCCACTTGCGTTCGCCGTGCAGCTCGATGGCGGCACTCCCGAGACGTCGTACTTCATCCCGCCGTCGCAGCCGGGCGTAGAGCCTCCTGGGTGGGAAGGCGGCGACGGCTTTGTCGCAAATAGCATTGTCTCTGTCCATGCGAACGTGACGGCCGGCACCGGGAGCCACAAGCTGACGCTGTGGATGGTAGAGCCGGCGGTGGTGATACAGAAGATTGTCATCAGTGAGTAGAACATTTGAATAAGTGCGTCGGTACTCGAAGGTGGCTGATTGTTACTTTGGTAGATACCGGCAACGTGAGGGCCAGCTATCTTGGCCCACCCGAGAGTATGCGTGTCTAGAGCTGTTAGGACTACTGTCTTCATATCAGGTGAACGATTCCGCAAATGCGAGATATCAAAACAAAGGAGTCGCCGAGCGTGTGAATGAGACATCTTCTAAGAACGATATCCCGAAAACACTTTTGAACGCTTCGAACGTACGGAGAATTGGCCCCTCGGGTTTCTATCGGTCCTGTAGCCTCACGGCCGCTGTGTCTGGAGTTGGGAAGTAGGGGGACGTGCATTGAACCGGTGGCCGTCTCCGGAGGATATGTGCCCACGCGTACGCTGCACCAGGATGTGACAAGGATCTTGAAGAAGGACGGCGTGGATCCAAATGGGATGATCCCCGGAATGACCTGTCAGGGTAACTTCTAGAAGGGAAGGAAGAACATACACTAGGATCGACTGTTTCCTCCCCCCTCCGCTCGCGCTCACGATCGGTGAGCTCAAATACAGCAAGTGCCGAGGTACGGAGTCCCCGGTTATGCGTAATATCGACGGCCCGTTGTGAGCAGACACGATAGCAGACGAATAACCCACCTCAGCCTTGTTCATGCGCCTCGCTAGATGCAGGCTGGCTCGGGCGGGATCCAAGGATGATATGTTGGGTACCCACAAGTATTAGTAGAAGGGCCGATACAAACTTGAAAACCATGCGGTTCGATGTGCGTGCCCTAATCGTATTCGTAAAAATCGCAGCACATGGAGACGATAGACCATGGAATCCGTAAAATGTATCGCATCCATATGAAACCCAGACAACCTCGGAACCCCGCGCTCCGAATCCCAGTGCAATCTTATAGCTCGTGCCGCCTCCAAATTTTTTGTGATTGAAAGGAGTCCCGAAATCATGAGTCATTGGCAACGGTGATGTTGAATCCCAAATTTTGACAGAATAAGCGATGCGAATCGATGTCGGCGAATGGGTGGATGGGAAAGAGGTTCCGGCGAGCAGAAAGCCATGGATCATAGTCATCGCCGAAACCACGATTATCTCGGGCTCGTCGGGCCCATCCCAGTCATCTGGAGCTCGAAAGGCAACGTTTTCAGCCGGTCAGTCAGACTCGTATCGACAGTGCAACGTTCGAGGACGAGCTTCTGGAACGGAGCCCAGAGTTCGAGCCAAGCCACGAACCGGTTCTGCAATTCATCGTCCTCGTGGCGGATTTTCAGACCCAGCAGCGTCAGCGAGATCAAGGAAGGAAATGGGGGGGACGCTGTTTCTGTTTCTCCTCGGGGCGAAAGGCGTACGTCGAGCAGCTGATGAATTACAGGCGGCGCACCCGCGAAATCGCGTTCGCAGAGGATAGTGATATGCTGTAAATTCGCGCATCCACGAAAGATGCCCGGCCAATCCAAGAATGGGAGGTCGGTCTTGTAGTGGATATGCAGGACTTGTAAGTCTTCAGGGGGCAACACGCGGAGAAGGTTCTCCACCCCTTCACGAGGCAGAATTACCTCGTCCGCCTCTAGGATGAGGCTGATCAGCCACTTGCTCATTTGAAGGTCCAAAGCGGTGATTCTCAGGAAGTCGGCTTGAAACACACGCAACACACAGATAGGTGGAAAGGTCTTGACCCTCATGGATAACCATGGTGCACATCAGGAAATCCGCCCAAGAAATGTATGCTCCAATATGCAGCTTATATTAGCTTATAAAGCCTATAATCGTTATAAACGCTGTAAGTTCATACTGCGGTAGAAATTTTACGCATGCAGCATATAATCGTAGTGTATGCAGAATGTAAGATTGCACCAGTTTTCGTGAAATCTCGATATCTTGCAACAAAAAGTAACCCCCGTGGCACCCCGACAGCCCAGAACACGGATAAATTATCAAAAAATCAATTTATTTGTAGTAGTTACAAGTACAAGATACTCGAGACACCACCGCGTTCATGAGCCGCGTCGGACGAAAGGGATGGGCGGGGTGCGACTGAGGCAGTGAGATGGGGTAGACACTATATATGAGCAAACTCCATCAGCAAGGTATCGAGAGTTACACTGCAACGCCACGCACCTGTTTCCGAAGTCGATGCATGCACGCACTATGCCACACTACTCTCCCAAGACCGAGGCGAAGGCTAAAGCGAAATATTAGCTCGTGTGAGCGCACACGTACCTTGCTATATTACGAACCAACGCCCGTGACGGAGAAGTAGCAGCCCGAATGATTCAGTGAGAAATCACGTACCTTGATATTATCCGGGACGGGACTCAATCTCAGACACGATGCTCGCAAAGGGTTGAAAGGAGGATTAGAACAACTTACATGCATGGAGGTCAAGGAGATAATATCAATACCGAGAGGATTCGCACAGGGATGGCTCACCGAAGGAGATGGAGGTTGGGAACAAAGAGCGTCGTTTGACGTTTCGACGTGGCACGATATGCCATATGAACGGCCCTGTCTCACGTGTGGGTTTAGGGTAGGCAATGTTCAGACTTAAGAGACGCGGCAAGGGCGATCACTTACTTGGGGGCGGTATATGGAGACCTTGTAATCGTGTGGTGAGATTACAACGCGGTAAAATCTGGCGGCTTGTTACAAGCTCTCTACATGCGCATGTAGGCGCACGGAAACTTCCGGGGTCTTATAAACGCTGAAAGCGCTTATAGTCCAGAGGCGGATTCCCTGATGCAAGCAATGCGGCCTGCCAGTTGTGGTCTGAGCAATATATTGAGTATTAAGTAGCCGGGGGAGCAGCTATATGCTTGAGAACGAGACAACACTTGTGAATTGTATCTGCCAATAAAAGCGTGCGAAGATGGGGAAGAGCAACTTGTTTGGGGCCATGTACGGATTGCCAAGGGGCGCTTAGGTGCGGGGGTGGTAAAACTTGCATGAGATGCAGAACCTCCAACAAGGGCATTCTCGAAAGAGCATCCAGGAAATCAGCAAAACCCCCTGCTTCCATTCCGTCGAGAGGTGGAAAGTAATGCGAGAGGTGAAGATGAATGAGACTGTGAAATTTAAGGGATTGCCATGGACAGTTCCAGTCGTCGAGCTGAAGGTGACGAAGTCGAGGAGACAAGTGGTCGAATAAATCAGAAGGAAGGAAGGGGACGGGAATTACTCCGCCGCCCACCACTCTGCTGGACAGAACAATCTTTTCTATGACGGGTGCAGGTCCAAGCAGAGCAGGAAAAATTATCGTAAAATGTGTCTGAGTCCCAAAGAAGCGAAAGCTCTTCAAGCGACATAGATTCTGTGAAACAATCCCGGCTAGGTCTTCTATTTCATCATCTGGTACGACGGGATTCACATCCCAGAAGATGGTATAATCGATCGTGATGGGACCCGTGCATGAGCGACAAAGAAACTCTTCCGTGAATTTGGTGCCGATCATGATATGAGACCATAAACCGGGATGGTTGACGGCCACGATCCTCCACTGCCGGCAGACGTGAGTGAGGTCCACCCACTGGATGTTCGCCTTGACCACTGGCAATCTATGAGAGTTATGGGGGGATCTATCCATATAAGCCTTTCGAACCCATTCGAATATCTGCACAAGGACCTCGGACGGCACTCGGTTGACGAAAGCTAGGGTATTGTGGCGGGTACGGAGGGAACACATCACCAGCTTGACGGCCTCCATCTCCGCCTCCAGTTCCGCCCGCGCATCCGGGATGTCTGGAGTCTTGATCACGGTCGATCCATGCTGCGATATACAGCGATCCCCCTCGACCTTGTCCCAGTACTCCAAGGCACTGATCGCAAGCCCCTCTGTTCAGTGTCCGCGAGGTAGCATGCATGCAATGTAACCATCACCTTGGAGGCGTGTTGACGAGAACCATCTATCCAGAATGTGTCTTTTTCACGCTGTCTGCGAGATCGTTTGAAGTGGTCGCTGGATGGCAGAAAGATGCTTGCACCGAGCTCACGTTTCGTGAGAAGAGAAGCAGTCGAGCGCTTCCGCATTCCGATCCATTACTCCGCGAGGAATGTACTGGTATATGTTGTTCAACGGCTTTCTCCCTGCTACGCTATGGTGAGTACTTGGGTGGGGAGAAGTAAGGCGGTCGCCGTCGACCACTGAACAGTCTAAGTGACGTCGATGTGAAGGCATGGAGAAATGCGATGGATACAAGTACTCGAGTACTGTTGAAAAACTAGAGTCAACTCAGGTGAGCGAGAAATTGGGTTGAAACGTGCTTGACGGGAGGGTCGAAAAATGATGACTCGAAGGTACCTGTTGTAGAGTTGACGACAACTTGAAGTCGCGGCGTGGTGACTTCAAGTGAACAACTTGGATCGTCACACGTCCATCAAGCCAAATTGACGATCATCTATCCACTACACTCACTCTCTACCCATGTACATGCGCGATACTGAAGACTATCAGCTGTAGATAGATATATACTACCCGGATGGAAACATCGTCCTCGTTGTTCAGGGGGAGGATCTACAAGATGGCCGTGTAATCTTCTGCACTTCCAAATCCATACTCGCCATTGAAGAGCCCTCTCGAGGACATGTTCTCTGTACCTGCAAATGAATCGACAAAGATGTACGATCGAGTCCCTCTCGGCGAACGCCTTCTTCAATACCTTCACTCCAACCCGCGACTCATGCTCTGAGCAATGAATGAGCATTTTCTGCTTTCCCTCACCCTCTCATTATCTATCCACATAGACCTTTGTCGCTGAAACCATACGACCCAGACACATCGCTCAAACTGCAGCCCGGCCTCTCCTCTGCATAGTCGACAAATTTCAAGTCGACACGCTGCGCGACCCAGAGCACATCGATATTGTGGCCCAGCTCGTGTCCGACTGGTCAGGGCCCCTCCGGCACTGGGATGTACGAGCTCGAGTCGGAGATCCAAGCGAGGCGAATGGTCGCCGACTCTGACATCTTCTACGACACAGGCGACACTGGCACCGACGACCAGTACCCTGAGCCTGCGGCTGCCATCCGAGTCCGCCTCGCGCGCGACTTTGACTCGGACATCCCGGAGGACCTCCACCCTGCGTTCTACCACCTCTCCCGGATCAACATCGGGCACGACTGGGACGCGTCTCGCGTCACGGATCGCCGCCGCCGCCGCACCGCGCGGCGAGACCTGCTGGAGAAGGAGGACCATGTCTCGGTGCTGCGCAGGCGGTACTGTCTCAAGGACGCAGCAGTCACGGTGCCCACGCTCATGATCAGCTTCTCGCGATGTCGCCTCCGAGTCGCACATCGCTGCGGACAATTTGAAGGATAGTATCCGTGGTCGCCGAAATGCAGCGCGGGGGCGTTCGAGTTGCTCTCTGGGTTCTGGGGCCGGGAGACCTTGGACTGGAGGCCCCGCGCGATGTGCTCGCCACGCCACGGTACGACGGCTGCGTTCGCCCGTTCTGTAATCTGTTACCCGATGCCGCGACCCGCATACATACGTGCGCACGCGTCGCGCGAAGCTGTGGGGAAATAAAATCTGCGCACTTCGTGCTTCCTGCGCTGGATGGAAAAACTGGAATGTGCATCGGATCTGCTATGTGTGAGTCACGGTACTACATAGCGGCTGATTCCGACGCGAGGGTAAGCAGGCAGTCTCAGGCTGGTCGGAGAATCTACTCAGGCTGTTGGATTTAACGATTTAAAATTGGCCCTATAGATATCGAGAGCCCTGCATACTTGACAGCCTTGACACTGGAAGCCGATACGTGGCGTGTTCCGTCTGCTGCAATTATAATTACTTACGTCTAACGGAGGCATCGACTTTGAACGAGTATATTCGGTGGCACTATGTATGCAATGCCCTTGTTAGTATCCCTCTAGGCTACGTAGGATTGACTGATGGTTCCGCCTGGCGAGCATGGAAGGAGCGGTGTAGATGTCTGAAGCACGGATGCCGTGGCGAGCTGGATGTCGTTGCGACTTCTACGTCCGGCAAGCAAGTCTTAGAGATCGGGAACTTACGAAGTAGATAGGTGGGTCTATAGTTTGGCCCGTCTTCAAGATCTCGGTCGCAGAGATATGCGCAACATCTCCTTGGGCGAACGTGTGTCATGCGTGGGATTTAGCGCTCCCTTGTGTCGACAGCGAGCGATATATATCAGCTTTGAGCCAGTGTATTCGGGGATACTGCATATCGCATGCATTCGTGAGATAGACGTCTGGATGCCAGCACGCCCCATTTGACTGACCTTCGTCGGCATGTCTTTGCGACCTGCCAGTGCCCCGAGGATCGCTGTGGGCGTTATTCGGGCGGCCCGGGCGGCCCGGGACCGAGCGCCGAGCAAACACGAACTGAGCGTCTCAAGAACGCCTCCCGGTGGGCGCATTGACAAACAACCAACACGAGTTCATCCTAAATGTAAGCATTCCGATATAGAAAAGGCGCTCAAGCTGCCTGCGCATCGCGGCGGCGCAGGCGCTAGCCACCAAGGGGTGTCACTTGGCCGGGAGCGCACCAGCACCGTTGCTGTGAACGTCCATGTGAAACACGGTGGTTCGGAAAATGGCGCTGTCGGTTGGTGGGTAACGTATCAGATGGCCAGGATAAGACGGTGATGGCGTGCGAAGGACCATGTGCGCGGAGAGACCAGGAGCCATGGCAGTGATTAATAGGCTTTGCTGGAATGGGGATGGTTCGTCCGCGGAGGACGTGGGATTCTCGATCTACGACTGCCTCTGCGACAGAGGAGTCCAGTGCAAAACATTTGGACCATATGTCGAAGGAGAACAAAGAGGATGGGAGAGAGAGAAGAGAGGAGAGAAAGTGCAGCCACAGAGGGTGGAAGATGCCGAGAGGAATAAGGAAAAGACGGGGCGGGGATGTTCGAAAAGAGAGCCACTGCAAGGGCGCGCCGCGTCGAATTTCCTGCCACAGATTCGGAAGATGGGAATCTCGCTGGGCTCTGCGCAGGGCACGGGCCATCCTCTCCTCCTCCCCCCAGAAATTCCCTTTTTCGGTATCTTCCACGTAGCTCCCCACCGACTTTTATCTCGACTCCCCCCCCGCCCGCCTCCCCGACGTCGCCAACGGTGACGCCTCGGCCACCACCATCGCCCACGTCGCCCTCGTCGTCGTGATGGACACCGATGTCGAGATGAGCGATCACAAGCAGAGCATGCCGCCCTCCTCGCGCTCCCCCACCGACTCCCCTATCCCCCTCGACCCGGCCCCCCTCCCGGCCTCCGCCACCCCCAACATCACCATCACCGCGCCCCCCGACGCCGACGGCCACACCCCCACCGCGCCCTCGTCCACCGCCTCCGCGCCTCCGCCCGCCTCGAAAGCAAAACCCAAGTCGCGCGTGCGCTCCCCGTCGCCGCCGCCGCCGCCTCCCCCGCCGCCGCTCCAGACCGTCCGGCTCGACATCACCCTCGGCGGGCCCGAGCACTACGAGGTCGACGTCGCCGCGCTCGCCAAGGCGACCGGCCAGCGCCCCGAGACGCCCGTCCCCGCCAAGCGCTACGACAACGAGAGCGACTCGGACGGCGAGGACGACGGCGAGCCCGCGGCCGCAGCCGCAGGCGCGGGCGGCGGCGCGGACACGGACGGCGGCAAGGACGGAAAGAAGGGAAAGCGAAAGAAGGTCAGTGTGTTCACTTCTGGCACGAGGACTGTGAGCCGCGCGGCGCGCCCCATCAATGTTCGCTTTGTGGGCGTCTCGCGCGCGATCCACCACCATGCCTCTTCCTCTCTCCCTCAGCCCGGCTTATGGCCAAATGTATGTGAGAGGAATAGGCGGTATAGCCAGTGGTGCGACGTAGGCCGGCGAGGTTTCGCGCGCGATTCATTCATTCACAACGCCTCTGTCTGTTCCCAATCTTGGAGTGCGCTGCACACTTGGGGACAGTATCTTGTAGTGTGTCGCGCTATGCTTGTATCCCTTGTTATTCTTTCACTGCGGCTATCCGGGCTACCGCTCGCCGCAGCAGCTGGGGCGCGCCTGTCCGGATTTGGACAGCAGCCGACCTTGAGGCGTACTCAGAGGCCAATCACGAAACATACAGCGCACTTTCATCTTCACGAACGCTATCGGTTGCAGAGAATAAAATACTCACATAAAATCACCTTGCAGAAGAACCTCGCGTCCGAATACTATGACCTCAACGACCCCTTCATCGACGACTCCGAGCTCGCCGTCGACGAGCGCACCTACTTTGCCCAGACAAAGCAGCAGGGCTTCTATGTCTCCTCGGGCGAGGTCGCCCTCCTCAAGGACAAGACTCCCAAGAAACCCAAGTCCAAGCGCCCCATCCTCCCGCCGCTCGAGCCCATAGCCGGCCCGAGCAACTTCCCCCACGCCCATGCACACTCGCACAACGTGCACACGCAGCTCGCGGGCCCTGCGAAGAAGGACAAGGACAAGGAGAAAGAGAAGAAAGACGCGGGGCCGGCCGTGGTCGACGGTGTGCCCAAGGAAATGATCATCACGCTCCTGTCCGACGCGGACGAGGAGAAGGGCGGCAAGCGCAAGAGCGTGGGCGCGGCCGAAGCGAACGGGAACGGCAAGAAGAAACGCAAGGTCGTCGAGATCGTGAGTCCTTACCTCCCGCGCCGCCCATAGCGCGCCCGCTGACGCGCGTCCCAGCAACCGTTCCATCCGGAACTCGAGATCGCAATCAAGGAACTCAAGGACGCCGCCGCGAAGGGTACGTGCGCCGCGCTCGCTGGCCAGGCGCGCCGCTGACCGCCACACACGCACACAGAGAGCTGGGAGACCAAGGGCAAGTTCCCGCCGGCGATCAAGCCGATCCTCGCCAAGGTCGCGCTCAAGGCGATCCGACTGAACGAGTACGACGACAACTTCTTCAACCTCATGCCGCAGATCTTCCCGTACAACCGCTTCACCATGAGCGTACGTTCGGTCGTCGTCGTTTACGGCGAGGATATGCTGATGACGGACGACGCGCACAGAAACTGATCAAGCGGACGGTATTCAACGACCACACGGCGCTGCTGACGCAGCGGCAGGACGAGCTGCTCGTCGAGCTCAAGAACATGGCCGACGAGGGCTTCGAGCGCGCGCGGGAGGACTGGGAGAAGAACGTCGCCGTCTGGGGTGCGCACGTCCGACCATCCTACGTCCTCCTCTCAATTCACTGACGAGCACGGCAGAGCGCAAGCAGGAAAAGACAAAGCCGGACGGCGGCGAGGCGTCGCTCGAGGGCACGCCCGCGGCGCCGGACGACGCGGGGCCCATGGACGTCGACGGCGACGGCGCGGCGCACGAGAGCGGCACGGGCAGCGCGACGGGCAAGGACGGCAAGGACGGCAAGGAGGCGCACGCGCCGACGCGCAAGTACCGCATGACGGAGGCGATGAAGGGCGTGATCTGGAACCTGGTGTGCCTCAGCAACGAGTGCTGCCGGATCGAGAACGAGAAGAAGTACGTCGCGTTGCGTTCTGTGGTGTGCGTGCGGATGCTGACGAGGATGTGTGCAGCTCGCTGGAGGGCTCGACGACGCAGGTGAGCGAGCAGGGCCTGCGCAAGGTGCTGTACCAGAAGATCGTCGCGGCGTTCCCGGACGGGTGGATGTCGTCCGGCCAGATCTCGCGCGAAGGTGTGTTGCGGGCGTTTCCTTCCCCCCTCTTCTTGATCCCCTTTCCTCATGCGTGCGTGCTGCAGTGAGCGTGATGAAGAAGAAGTTCGAGAAGGAGATGGACCTCGACAGCTGACGGACTTGGACTTGGACTTGCGGCTGCTGCTTCATCATCATCGACGACATCTCTGGTGCCACTTGTACTCGCCCCCTTGGTTCGCATTCGCGCTCACCCTTTACCTTACCCTACCCCCCGCTCTTCTCGCCCGCATTTCGTATACATTATTGCTTGTGTTTTGTATGTTACATTATAGGTTTCGGGTAGTATGCGAGTATTTGGCGAAAGTAGTGAGGACCTGCAGCCTTGTGAACGCGCGATATGCAAATGACAGATGGTGCACTCAACCTTGATGCTCCTTTTCCCCGACGACGATGTGTGCACCATTGTTTCCTGCCCGAGTCCGACACGCATGACACTGTCTGTGCTGTGCAAGTCCGCTGCGAGCAGCCCGGCACACGACGGGCTTCACGTCCTCGAGCTGACAGTCGCGCATGTCAAGTCTGTCATTCTGCAGTCAGCTCCCGCCCTATCACGCAGAGCATGTCAATCATCACCCTGGGCGACTTCGACTTGGATTACCGACAGACAGCACTCAGCCTCAGACAAGAGGCATTTGCAGCACGGGCTAGCACTCCAGAACATCCTCATGGAAAATGGCCCAGAAACTCGGTCTGGGCCGGGCTAATGATTGTGTGCCGTGCTCGTTGTCGCTCGTTGCGGCGACGGCATGCGATGCACTGCCCTTTTTCTCACTGTTTAGCTGCCGCCGCTCATTCTCGTCACAACATGATTCGTTGTGCACGCCCACGGCTGCCACACGAGACCAAGTGCGCGCACAAATCCGTTCACATCCATGCGAGAATGTGACACACTCATGGAGGACATCGTGGAGGACATCGCGTCGAGCTCCTCCTCTTCCACTGAGTGCCCGTGACCGATGCGGTAGGGACGGAAGCCAGCATACTCCTCCCGGGACCACATCCCCGATTAGCTCTCGCAATGACATAACACAGCTCAGACCACATCAAAGG
Source organism: Dentipellis sp. KUC8613 (assembly GCA_002286715.1). Classification (NCBI taxonomy): domain Eukaryota; kingdom Fungi; phylum Basidiomycota; class Agaricomycetes; order Russulales; family Hericiaceae; genus Dentipellis; species Dentipellis sp. KUC8613. Next base: position 199,368 of record NSJX01000039.1, on the reverse strand, counting down.
AGACAAGCGGGCTTTTCAACGACGGGATTGGCGGACAACGATCACGGCTGCGCGTGAGCATTCCCGGCTCCGCTTTCGATACATCCCTATGCAAAGTGAGTGAAAATCTACTCCCATCATCGAGAAGGTAGGACCTGCCTGTTCACAAAATGATGGCGCACCAGCCGCGGCACTCTTATGATGGCCGATTTTCAGGCTCAAGATTGGAGGCGAAAAGTCAGTATCAGGAACATGAGTCATGGTGTGCATCACGCACGGCGCAGGCAAGTGGTCCTTTCTCTCATCAACCGGGGAAGAACCCAACAACGCATACTTTTGACATGCATGGCTGCAACGACGTGCAGCACGTCCTCGGCATGTTACATACTGAGTCTCTGCATTGTCAACGGTCAGTGCATTGAGTGGACGAGTGCCGAGTGCGGACATACATACCTTGTGAGCAAAGCAAGAGTAATAAACCACAGAGACTCGCCTTTTATCCTGGTGACCATGCAAACTATCAACCCAGCCTTCTACGAACGAAGGAAGAGCCTGTCAGCTTCACGAACGGCAAAGAACTCGAAGTGCAGAGACTCACTTCACTGCTGCATTTGAGCGGACAAGGACCAAGCAGAATTTTTCACGAGGTGAGGAATCCAAGCAACAAGACATGAGGGAAGAAGAATATGATAATACCAGAGACGTAGGGATGCAGATGGGACATGCAAGAGCAGAACGACGTTGGAGGGATTATAAGGACACGCAGGTCTGCAGGTCCCCGAAACTCCTCAGGCGACGATCGCACACCGGGCCCGGCTTCCCGTAACATCAAGGGTCCTCTCGTACTTTCCCGCGCTTCTTGCGATACCCAGCAACCGCAAATTGCATCGGAAGATCCTTTGCGCTTCAAACACCGGGAGATGGTCTCGCAGCCCAATGTGTATTTCGCGATTTACAGCTCCAATAGAGAAGAAAGAATTATTAAAAAAATTGTAATGGAGTGCAATTCGAAAGACGCACCTGGCATGCCAAGTTTCATAGAATTTGGTTGAGAATTGAGTATGCAGGGGCCTGGGGAGGAATGGATAAATGGCAGTTTTGACGCGCGATTTAGCTGTCTGCCGCGTCGTTACGACGTGCTCCCACACCAACTCAAGCAACATCATTCCCACAATATTCATTCCACATTATCCGAAGCTTCCTTGACACATTTCCTGTCCGGAGCATGTCTTTGCCAATTCTCAGTGTGCCAGTGGGCTGTCGACACTAAAATTCTGCATGGACCATGCCCGGACTTAATGTGACTTCCATTATTGCAAGAAATACATACAGGAGCAGGGACAGACAGTATAGATAACAAGGATAGAGGCCTCGTCTTGGAGGGGATGGAATATCCGGGATGACACATGGATGGTACCCTTGGCCCTGTCACAACAATGGGTGACTGGGTCGGCTCACCCTCCGCCATGCACGCGTACGGAGACCTCCGACACTCCATGTATTTAGCCCTTTTTCCTCCGTCTCTCCTGATTCTGCTTTCCACCTTTGGCTGTTTCGTCACCAAACCTCCTTTCGCTTTGGGTTGCATCCTGACCTAAATGATTTAGTCTGTAGCAGTCGGGCTTACCTGATGTGAGTGTGCATCAGCCTGTGTTTTCCCTCGCTGTCGCCATCTTCCCACCAAAGCATGTCTCTCGGACCTGTTGTCGGTATGTCGTGGATTTATATTAGTTCGACGGTCATCTCACCTGTATCGCAGATGAGTTTCTGTTGCCACCCAGATGCTTGTGAACAAGAGGGACAGGCATTGAGGATGAGAGTGTCATGTCGACCGGTGACCACGTCAGTCGCATCCTCACTGGGGACAAGGTTCCCTAAAACCTGAGAATATATTGTGAATTTATTGGAGACTTATTTTAATTTTTTTCAACCTATAACTGAGGAATATATGGAGATAGAATTCAAAATATCATCAAACCATAAAGCAGCAGAGAATGGCTTGATAATATTCAAAATTTGTTCACACTATTTCCGGGGGATATAAACCGACGCCGACATGACACGACACCGATGTCGCGATGTCGGGACTCACCGAGTCGGTTGTCTTGTCTGTCGCGATCGGCGACTGCCGACTCGCGACAGACATCCCCGACTCGGACGTCTGTCGGCCAAATCGTGCACAATGTCGGCGACATCGCAACAGACGTCGGCGACATCGCAACAGACGTCGGCAACATTGCAACAGACGTCAGCGACATCGCAACAGACGTCGGCGACATTGCAACAGACGTCGGCGACATCGCAATGGACGTCGGCGACATCGCAATGGACGTCGACAACGTCGCGACAAAAGTCGATGTGGGCGTCGCCGATGCTCCAGCACTCGTCATCGAACCCGTCACTCTCACTTTCCGGACATCAGATTATAGTCTTAGTCAGATAGCTTCATAACAGGCTTAGCCGGACTCTACCATACCAATGAGCATCTCAGCACCGCTGTTACGTGTGTTTGCGATGACAGAACGCCAGCACGCCTAACGCCTGTGACGTGACAGCGAGGGCGTACTGAGCGCACGGGAGCCGGATGCGGGGCATGTGCGTGCCCAGTGAGCGTGCGTGCGAGTGGTACTCGTGCTGGGCGCTCACGAGCACGCCGAGGCTTGAGTACTGATAGTGGTAACCTGCACGGGTCTGATCAGTATGCAATTTGAAGCCTGCTTGCATTCTCATACCAGCGCATGCGCCTCGACACGGAGGGCGCCACCATGATTGCGGGCGATGAATGCACAAGGTGGACGGCGTTCCCGGGGAGTCTGCACGGCGCGGACGTGCTGGTGCTCGAGTTGACGCGTAGCACAGAGGCGGACAGATATTGGCGGCAGCATGTCGGCGCAAGAGGTCCGTCCTTATGGCGCGGGCATGGTGCGGACATAGTTCACATAGCCGGCATAGGTGTTGGAGGCCTTCGACAGCGAGGGTGGCTAATGGAAGGGCGTGTGGGGGTGGAAGGGACATGTGGGGTACGACGGCAGCGGCTGACAGCGGTTGTTGCCCGACACAGGAGAGATGGCGATCTGGTACGCAAGCTTCTGTTGGCTTTTACAAGCAGTGCTGCTTGCAAGCATCGAAAGGGAACAGCGCAAGCAGCGTGTGAAGAGGGGCCTAGGGCAGGGACAATGTGCTGCTGCGACAGTGCGGACACGTAGACAGCAGTGGCGGTCGAATACGGTGGAGGCCGCTGATGCTGCTGTGGATATCAATATTGCTGCTGGATGACATTGGCATGGCGAGGGTTCGGCGAGATTGGCATGTGAAGGAGCGTCTGGGCCCTTGACAATGTAAGCGAGACAAGTTCGAGATGACCTAACCTTACCGAGCTGTTCGTGTCGTCCCGTTCAGCAAAGGCTGGACGCAGGGTACATTTACGGGTGCGGGTGGATTTGCGGTCGAGTCTTCGGATCACGTCGACGTGGAAAGGCCCTCCGTTGGGGCGGAGGCGGCGGGGCCTCTTCTTCCTCCTGCTCGATGAACTCCTCTTCCTCTATCGCGCCCTCGTAAACTACTGTACCTCTTCGAGATCGCTCTCTTTTGCCTCAACCTTTACTCTGTTGCTAGGGGCGCTCATGCCACTGCATATAACACGCTCCTCTTCTGATTCTGTATGCGCAGGTAGTGGGGTGCCTGTTCAGGTGGGGGCGCTGCGTGCGCAGGTAGTGGTGGCGACGCAACACCCGGCTCTTCGTAGCGCGCCGGCGCACGCGGGACCGTGGTGCGCGCGTCATGAAGCGCGCCACATCATTGCCGGCGGCATGGGTGGCGTGGTGCTGGAATAGTGCCGCGGGCTTGCATGCAGCACGTCTCTGTCTGCAGGCATGCTTGCGAGGGGACGGGGTAGGGTGAGTACGAGGGAGAGCAGTACGGGCTAGTTAGAGCTGGTTTCGCGGTGAAGGGCACGAGTATGGATTCGGGCGAGAACTGATGAGAATGGGTGGGATCGGGTCATATACGTTGATATCTGCAATGATGTACTGAGAGATTCCATGATATGCATACTTCGATATTGTGACCTGATCAGGCCCGATGTGAGCAGATGGTGCATACTGAACCCGATGAGGGCAGATCTCGACAGACAAAATCTGACCGATTTTGTCTGTCGAGATCTGCCCTCATCGGGTTCAGTATGCACCATCTGCTCACATCGGGCCTGATCAGGTCAGATCTCGACAGACAAAATCTGACCGATTTTGTCTGTCGAGATCTGCCCTCATCGGGTTCAGTATGCACCATCTGCTCACATCGGGCCTGATCAGGTCACAAATTCAAAGTATGCATATCATTATGTAAATCTCTCAGTACATCATTGCAGATATCACCATATACGACCCGATCCCACCCATTCTCATCAGTTCTCGCCCGAATCCATACTCGTGCCTTTCACCGCGGGACCAGCTCTGACCAGCTCACCCTACCCCGTCCCCCTCGCGAGTACGGCTGCAGACAGGGATGTGCTGTCCGCAAGCCCGAGGCGCCAGTCCAGTACCCCTTCCACCGCGCTACACGTCGTCCCCTCCCTCCCTGCTGCTGCTGACCGAGCTCGTGCGGTACGTGTTCATCCAATCCACTGCGCTCGCCGCATCCTCGACACGCGCATCGCGAAGCACATCACGCTGCTGCCGACAGCGCGGGCGGTGTTGCGACGCTCGAGGGCAAGCCGTGTGCGAGGCCGAGCTGAGAAGGGTGTCGTGGAGGGGTGCGAAGGGGACACGGGAGATGGTACTTCGGTATTTGTACGTGCGAGAGGTGCGAGTCTGGTGTGGCGTCGTTTGCGAACAGGATATGTCAGTCACAGATATTCTGGTCAGGAACCGCCCGCAGCATGCGTACCGATGAGAATTACCCGAAGTGCTACGCGCACAGAACGCATTGAATGTCGCTGCAGCGTGCAGCAGCGCGAGCACGAAGACACCCGCGAGATGGACATATGTGCACAGCACAAGCTTTGTGAGTACTACCGGGAAGGCGCCGCCCGGCAGGAGTTGAGGGCTGCTGTCGCGGTCGGCGGCAGGTCGCGGGAGAGGCGGAGCTGCTGCGGGAGATACTGGTGCGACATCGATGCGTCAGTCACGGGGAAATGCTTGTAGGATACGTACCGTGACACCTACCACGAGCTCGGCGCGTGCCCGCTGCCGGAGCTCAATACGGTGCCGAAGTTTGTACCGAGTACATGCTTGCGTACACGCTGTGAGACCGTCGTGCCGCAGGCACAGCTACAACTCCACAAGTAGGAGCCTGCCTCTTGTCAAGAACATCGAACAGGTAGACGACAGGGTAAGGAAGGCCTAGAATTGGATCCCGCGAGCAGAGAACGTGTCGTCGACAGGCGGGGCGAAAGTTTTGCCAGTAGCGAGGAAGAGACAGGACGTGTGGAGAGTTGAAGCAGCAGGGTGATGTGCCCGACGCGCACGAACTCGATATTGGTCTCGCGTGCGCTTGCCCTCCGCACCGATTTGTCCCCGCGCAAGTCACAGCCACTACAATCATGACCCTGCTCCCGTCACGTAGCAGGGAACGAATTCGGGCGTCATTGAGAAGCTCATCGCGGCCTGACTCGCGCGCGCGGACAGTCAAATCATTGGACTCGACTTGGCAGGCGCGTCAATCTCATAACAAATTATCTGAACGACCCACCGAACCTGGACTGCGGCCCTGCCTCTGGGATCCATTGCTGCTGAGAAATCTTGTGCCCACCCTACCGACGTCTGGCGTGTGCTCACAACGAATCCACGTACCCCAGCGCCGGTCCAGGGGCGCACTGATAGCAACACGATCCGCTCCTATTCGGGCACGATGGCAGGTGTAGATTTGATTGAGAACACCGTGAAGCAAACGAGTGAGTCTGCGCTTTACTTTTGTGTTATGGCCTCACCTGGCCTCAGACTCGCGGTTGCATGATCATTCGTTGATCCAGCCGTACCATTTCCTGCCGCCGCTTTCGTGATCGGGCGTACAGCATTGGGCTTGTACGTGAGGCGGGGGCATGGCAGGACGTGGCGGGCTGTCTGTGGTTGATTCCCTCGACAGTGCCAAAATGTATGGTATCCGCGTGGAAGAAGGCTGCTATGGTGTTCATTAAGTAGGTAGTAAAGGGACTTACTAACCGTACAATTGGCGGACAGAGGTGCTTCATTCGCCGACCCATCTGCTCGTGCACCCGACCACTCGTCCGCCCGCCCGCCCGCCCGCCTACCCGCCCGCCTGCTCACAGAACCTCACGAGTTCAAAGTTGTATCGTCAGCGGATGCCCTGTGACAGTGAGCGACGTGTATAATGCCGCGTGCGGCTCTGCGCTCACCTCGTCTCCTGTGCCTTCCGAGTCCTCGGCGGCTCGAGCTGGCAACAGCAAGGTATTTGATGACATTATAGTCATCATAAGCTACAGTTGTGTGCATATAACCACTTGGGTGCCCCAGAATGTTGACCAGAAGGAAGAAATCGGGAAGGGCATACTAGCGCTATAGGAGGCGGGCAGTTGTTGGTGGCGGGATGAGAAAAGCAGATAACGGTGACAGGGACGTGACGACTTTGGATCAGAAGTCGAACTCAGAGCACACGAGTACATCTTATGCTTACATATCTCAGAAGAAAGAAATACAAGTGATTACTTCTCCGAGACGATTGAGCAGATGTCAACAGATTCTGCCAGCTCACTTACATTTTTAAGTACATATCAGACCATTTCTCGCCCGATCTCGCCAGGCGTGATTTTCACCGGGCTTGAGCGCTTGAGGCCAGTGAGAATCCTGTCTGGTGGGATTGAGACAGATCGAAACAGATCGACAGGACCAAAGTGTGTCGATGAGCTCTGATCCATGCCGATTTACGAGCACTTTGGGTATCAAAATCGAGAGCGGGAGTCTCGTCAACACGGCTCGAGACGGAATCTTGTACCGTTCTGTCACAGAAGATATCCATCTGCACAGGTCTATTCTCTTGGACAGCAGTCGATATCTATCAAGAAAATATATCATAATTTACTGTACCCGCGTGTCCTACAGGCCTGATTCTGAAGGTATTGATACACATTAATACAGAGCGAGAGACATGGGAAAGCGCCTGCAAGCGTCGATGCAGAGCTCCATATGTGGGTGTACAGTATCGGTTCATAGTGAGAGAGAACGATAGCAGTTGAGACAAGCGAGCGACCAGATGCCAGTCCGTGAGTCTGGATGAGAATACTTGCCGAACCATGCTCATATCTATGCGGATTGAGCACATATCGGAAGCGGCAGAACGAACATCGCGTGTCTCTACAGCTGCCGCAAAGACATGGTGGGCTGACATCTTGACACGCTTGGACGCATACAGGCGGCGCAGGCGGCGATGATTTCGATGGGAGCGGCGACACGCGAGAGCAAGGAAGATGTCGTGAAAGCGCCAGGCGGGGATGAATGAGCGTGAGGGGATGGAGGAGGCGGGGGACAGAGGCTGCGTAGTAGGCGGCTTATAGAGAAGTAGCAGGCGAAGGAGAACGAACGGGCGACTGTGCTGTTGGGCTAGAGGTGCGAACTACGCCGCGGGGGCGAAGTTGAACGCTAATATCATGCGCTTCAGCGCCTGGACATTCGGCTGTGAGAGTTCGATCGTGAGTTCAGCAGTGAGTTCAGCAGTCGGGTCGGTGCTGGCACTCCTTCTAGTGCGGGGAAACGCGTGTCAAAAGCATCGTTGAACAGATCCAAGCGACGTGGGATTCCGAGTTGCATTTGAAAGAGAAATGGGATTATGCGTGGAGAAGAACGATGCACTAAGTGATATTGATATTGGCACGGAGGACAATGCTAGTGATGACGCTGGATACTAGGTGAGGCGACGACGAGGGTTACACGTTCAACGTTCAACGTTGAGTACTAGTACTGAGTACTTGAGTCGGTGTTATGTGTTTGTCTTTCGAACCATGTCCGGGGTCGACTCGATGTCCTCCGGCCAGAGAAGCGGCTCTGCCTCCCATGCAGAATAAACCACATTCGAAGATGTCAGCAAAAATTTCTGCGTTTCTAAGAGCGATGTAGATGGAGAACGTTGAGGGAGGACGGAAGACGGGCGTGATTTGGACTCCGCTTGCACGCGTCGGGGCTGTATCACGCGTCTCCCTTCTGCGTCGCCCTTGTCCCTTTGCCTCCGCACGCCAATGCAGCCCACTCAAAGGCACCTCGCGCTGCCCCAGCCCGTCAAGATCTACCCCTCTGTCTATTCTTTTGTCCAGGTATGTAATTCCTTGCTGTAGCGGCTGAGGCGCAGTTGAACACGGTCGCGTCACGCGCTTTCCAGGTCTACGAATGCATGGGTATGTCAACGCGGCCCAGATTTTCAAGGTCGCAGGCGTCGCTACAGGATGGCGCACGACAGTCCTAGAGAAGGAAAATCTACGGGGAGCATGAGACCGTGCAGGGGGGCCATGGGAAATTCAGGGAGCTTGGTGCGTGTGGCGCCGCAGGCTTTTGTGGAGTTAATCTTGTCTCAATGGGACCCATGAAGGATTCTCCTCGAGCGAGGGCGCGATGTCGCCCTGCAATACGGCCTCTCACCTCTTCTATTGCCTCTATTCCTCTAGCGGCAGTACTTTCTGATGCTCTCCTGCTCTCGCTCTGAGCCTACGTGCGACCTCAGGTAACTACCTTCCATCGGCCCTTCCATCGGCCCTCATCATGCCTGGTTCGGCATTGCGTCTATTAACCAAGGCCACATTGTCGCGTGCCCGTCACCTGGAGGCAGCTTCGCGCAATCCCCTGCCCTCTCACTCTCACGACCACCGATACAAGGCGTCAAACACACGCGATCCGATGCAGATGGAGAGGTGACCTCTTACAAGAACCTCCAGGCCCTTTTCGCTTCGCAGGCTACTGCTTCTCCTCCGCGCTAGGATTCTCCCTGGATATTCCAGATGGCAGATGTAGCCCGGCCGTCCTCTGCAGCGCCTCCGATGTACACGAACGGCGAGAATGGTCCGTTGCCCAGCAAGCGCCCACGAACGGAGCCACCGCACCTCGGCCTGCTTCAGCAGGCTCTCCAAAGGACATCATCACAGCTTCAGCACCGTCTTCCTCAGCCGCAGCTTCCTTCTACTCAGCCATCTTCTCACACGCAGCCCCCCTCCCCAACACTTGGCTTGCGGCCGGTTGACTTTGGTGTCAAGATCGCTGTAGGACCCGTAGCCGGCCTATGAACGGAGACGGAGGAGGAGAGGAGTGTGCGTATCAGGTGATCGAGGCGCGTCCAGCGCAGGACCAAGCCAGGGCGGTCTCACCACATCCACGCAGCCAAAGTTGCCACCCGTCTCAGATAGTACGACGCTTAGGCCTCTCGCTACACCGCTTCAGCCTTTCGCCACGCAGGAGTCTCGGAGAAGGTCTGAGACATTCCGCTTTCGCTCGAGTCTCGTAGGCAGTGCCACTCGCCTCTCATGTATTTATGGCCGTCCCAGTTCGACAGCATCAAGTACCCCCCAGTTCTCAGCAGCCTCGTGTGTTTGTTTGCCGCCGCGTATTTGTGTTCAGCGTATCGAGCGGAATACGCGATTCACTCTCATCTTTACCATCCTCGACATCTCTCTCTCTCTGTGGCCGACGACTACCTTGACTTCTATCCCCTAGACGAGCTCACCCGACTATCTGCGAGCCACTTCTTATGGCGCGCAGTATCGCAGCGGGTCTTTGATGGAAGTACTCTTCCGGCTTGATTAGATGCGCGTATAGGAGCCAGGAGATGGCCCTCGTGTTGAGGATCCGATTGCATGGCTACGTTGGCCCTCTGCCTCCGCGCAGAAGAGTCAGGACGGGATTGCAGGTGCAATCTTGCGCTATCTCTCTGGCCTTTCATTGATTGGAATATGCAGATATGACCTTCAATGATTCTCAGTAGCGACTTCTCCGCCGAAATCAGAGCCAAGCAAGACGCGCTGGACGTGACGCAGGCGCACCTGCGCGCCGCGCCGCGCCGCGCGAGCTCTCCGAGCAGCGCAAGAAGGCGCTCGCAGATGACACGTCCGACTGGACGGGGCGCACGGACGTCGAGGGCGCGCCTGCGTTCCAGTACCGCGACAAGAACTCGACGATGACGGGCCTTGAGGCCGTGTCGTTCGATCTTGAGGCGGTGCTGGCGGTCCTGCTGTCCGATTCGGTTGTGATTTGGGGAGGCTGAGAGGGTTGAAGATGCGGCATGAAAGGATGGTTCGGCTCATGGAGGCGAAGTTTACTCACCATCCTGCGCAAAGTCGCCCCATATCTCACAATCGCCAGGGATCGCTTCTGACTTGTCCGGAAGAGGGAGGGGTGTGGCTTGCGCGAGCATATCGTCGTACCTAGAACCCGTTCATCTGCCTGTCTGTATCAAGGCTGGTCGGAACGTACCCGCAGGACGCAGAGTCTCGCAAGATTCACGACCTCTGAATCAGACAAGCCGACGGCCTGTTGGTCTGTCTTGGCGAATTGTGCCACTGGGGCTCCTGATCTACAACACTACAAAACGCCGGCATCGTGAACGCGCTCGCTGTCCAAAGGGAAGAATACGGGCGCACTAGCCGCTGTAGATGCCGTCGTTGATCAGAAGGCCTTGCAGGGAAAGCAGGAGCGCTGCTTGTTCTGCCACACTCGCGTGCAGGATGCGCGTGGCGATATACATTATGTACATCCCGATTGTGTCGTTCAAATTGAACAAATTATTGAATGACAACAGACAGATGCGCACCTACATAGCTCTCACCAGTGATGTAAGACATGAGTATGCACTTTGAATTCATAGCGAACATGAAAGAGGGAGTCAACTGACAGGAAGCCGTAGAACTCATCCGAGTCATCGGCGTGGTCATCTTCATCCTAGATACCTTGTGTCCCAACAGAAAACCCCGTGCCATCATCAGTCTAGCCATTCATGTTGAGTGCCCTACTGCGAATTATCACAAACCTGATCGACCTAGATCTCCGCAACAAAAATATTGACATTAATCTAACATCGGTCACGTAAAGTCCCGAGAAACGCACCATATCCGAGGCCACCGTCCGCACGTATTGGTTCGCCGTTGGCGTCGGCGCACCCGGCTTGAACGAGAGGGGGCCGTTCTCCTGGAGGAGCCCAGCTAGAGAGCTACGCCCAGGTCCTCCATTCAGTCATGTGGTGAATAAATCACTTTCGACAGACTGCGCCGAGGGCCAGTACCAAAAGAACAGTTGCTGCAACAGACCAGTTTTGGTGAGCACGCATTGCATTCACCAAAATACACGAGAAAACTTAACATGGTTGTTGCCCGTCTTGCCTCAAGATACAAGAAATCACATTGGCACTTATGACCAGCGCCGTCGACCTCGATGTATGTGAGGCTCCTAGCCAACTGATCAGCATGCCGAACAACAGGCGTGCAGGCGGCAGAAAGCACCTCTAGCTGCGATAAACACCCTTCTGCGACCCGCTGACAAATTGATGGCCTGTTGAATGCCACAGGGGCGTCGGTCTCCACGACACTAGTGCTCCGGGCTTCGATAAAGGCTTACCTCGTTCAGTTCGAGTACGCGGTCAATCATGAGAAATGTTGACCCGGAAGCGACGTGTCGCGAAAGGAATGTGCGTAGCGCAACGCCTCATTACAGCGTTTGCACTGGCCGCTGTGGAAAGGCTGAACTGGGATCGGGCGCTGTAGCAGGAAGGACAGGTGAAAAGCTAAAGTTCAGGACTGTGCCAGACATCCGTCGGCACATACGAGCTAGACGGCTTCATGAAACTTGTCAGCCTGAGCCCCAGAGACAAGCATAGTCGGCATACTCACCGCAGATACAGGACTCCTCCCAGATATGGCTCTTGTGCCAACCGTCACCGCCGCCGACCAGCAGCTATGAGCCCCGTTTGCCCCCGCCGCCAAGGTCGCCGTCGTATACGCCTCTTTCATAGCGGCCTCATGATCGACAGCTTGGGGTGATGTGAAAAGCATACTGATGCTTAAGCGAGGGGTCCAGGCAGAACGTCACAGACGAGGCGGCAATGGCCCAATGAGTGTAATGTAGGACTTCACTGACTATGAGCACTCGCTGCTCAAAGCGATAACGAGCATAGATTCACATTCGAGGCACGTTGCAAAGAAGATGTAGTCACATGGTAGGAACGCCCGAGAGCATGACGTCGCTCAAACCTCACTTGCACTGCGTGAGAGCGGAGTCAACTTCAGTCGAAACGATGTCGGACATCACTCATGACTGGAGCGGATTCAGATCAATTTCACCCCACATCGCAACAACACTGCTGTGCCGATGCGAGGAGGCTTACGGCATTGGGGAGGACCCGTAGATAAGTGGGTAAGTGAATGAGGCTTAAGGATAGGGAATAAAGGACGTACATTGGTGTTGCTGCGCTCGGAGAAGGTGCCAGCGTTGGGAACGTGTTGGGCCTTTTAGACGTCGGAGCGCTAGAGACAGAAGCAGCTCGGTTTGCTGGAGGCCTTCAAGCGTACATTTGACCCGATGCTCACATAGAAATAAGGCCCCAGAGGCCCGAAGGAGTCGGGCATTGGTCCGTATCACGATCTGTACAGAGCTGTCAGCTCACACGCGCACATCAACGCAGCTCGCGCGACTCACAGACGTTGAAACATGGGTTGATTTCCGGAGCTGCATACGAGGTCGACTGCGAGTGACAACTCTCGCAGAGAACGGATAGACGCGACTACGCACCGGTCTCATAGAATTCATCCCAGACATCACAGCGATCGGGGATGCGCTCTGTGTTGCCGTGTAACAGAATTTTGCCCTTCGGCGGGTAGATGGAAGCCGCCTGAGTCACTTTGTCGAACCTTCATGACCGGGCACAGCATGTCAACTGCCTATGCTTTGCGCGACTCTGATAATTTGGAAAATACGCACCCGCACGAGGATGACAAGTTAGCCCATTTGGCGACCTGTGAGTTTGAGAGCCCGAAAATCTTCTGGCTCGTTGGCTCGTGACGCTACGGCAATCGTGATCAGCTCTAGGGATGTTTGGATGACGAGAAACGAATTTGAAAGCTGCTGTAGACACCGTTGTTGATGAGGAAGCAGTGAAGAGGCTTGCCAGCAGTGAAGTCCGTTCCAACCGGCTGTTCAATTCAGCCCATTAGCAACCCGGCTCAGGCCAGCTTCAAGATAATGCGACGCACTTGATCAATCTAAACCACGTCCGATGCCTCAGTCCAGGCGAACTGGTTAGCTACCGGCTTGTATGCGTCAGGCCGGAAGGAGATGGGTCCGTTCTCCTCGAGGAAGCCGATGAGAGAACTGCATCCAGGGCCTCCTCCGTTCAGCCAGATAAGAAGATTATCACTCTCGGCCGACAGCGAGGAAGGCCAGTGCCAGAAGAAGAGCTGCCTAAAGCTAGCTTATATCCATAGCATTCCGCGACGACAATGACGTACGCAAGACTTGTTCGTGATGGGCGACCGACCTGCCCAAGGGTCCTGAAGCGCGAAGTCGACGAGCGGAAGCAAAGACGAGTTCTTTTGGAAAGCCTTGGGGTTGCTGAGCTTGGGCGTGAAGAAGACACGCTTCTCCACTACCGGTGCTGGTGCGGACGAGGACGGTATGGCGTGCAGGCGTCCATTTCGCGAGCGCCGTGCGGAGTTGAGAGCCCCAAGCACCGTGCCAGAGAGCAGTGGGAGTGAAAGGGAGAGTTGCGCGCGCGTTGTGTCTGACGATTCTCGCTGATCCAAGTTCAACCTAGGGGGTGAGAACTCCGCCAGCCGCCCTCCGGCTTCGAGTAACTCGAGGGAGTCTGGCACGTAGAATTCCTCGACCTGGAGCAGTTGAGCGGTGTGGCAGCCCGGCAAGATAACGAACGCACCTCCTCGTTCTCATGATCATCTGACGGCTCTTCGCCCACATGCATTGCTTCATGACCCCTCGCGTTGGCTTGTGAGAGTACATAAATGAGATGGCCACGTCTGTCTGCAGCCTATAAGACGCGTTCAAGACCGAGCGCCGAAATATATGGACTGAAGAGACTTACGCGCTCTCCGAACAGTGTAAATGGGCTCCCCAATCTCTCGTAGACGCGCCTTCACTCGATTATCGACCATCGGTACGGGCCACACTTCTGGCCTTCTTTTTGCGCTCGAGCTCATCGAGAATGACCTGGTTCTCTAGCTCGCAGGGGAAACTGTCACGCGTCACACATGGCCTCTACCTCCAAACGGGCCAAAGCCCAATAAACAACCCTATTTGGCTCGTGTTCGTGTCGAGCTCGGGCTCTGCGAAGTTGCAACTTTTGCCAGTACACAGCTCTTCCGCCTCATTGCGGGTTTGGGGCTGCGGACTCCTTTCACGACATCATCCAGATTCGTACATTCTGAAAGGAGTCGCTTGTCCGAGTTCGCTCGCGCTAGTTCACGTATCGATTCTGAACGCCGTTCTTCCAAGTTCGCCGCGTACTCCCTCCTTCCCGGCATATTTCGTCTGAGACACCTCTGGCATTGATATGGTACGTCAGTATCGACGCACTGTGCAGAGTAATTGCCAGATTCGCTTATCCTCACCTGGCGTCTTCATCTTGTAGAACTCGACGGACGCACGCGTGGATCCGGATGACATGGTTCGTCGGCAGTGTGTCGGCGCTGCATGTCAGGTATTCACCGTTCTGGGCGCGCTGGCCCTCTTTACTCGCAGGACGTCGACTTCGCAATGCAGCCAGGAATGGAGATGATGGCTGTTGATCCGCCGGAGGACCCAGACGTTGATATGCTGGATGCCGAGCCTATGGTGAGTGTATTCAAATGCAGAGACGGGATTTGGGCTCACCATTTCCTGCCTGGTTGTGGTCGTTATTGACAGCTGAGCAGGCCGACTACACCCACTGAGGACGCCATGGAGGTCGATGAGGTACGCGCTGCTCTTGCGCTGCATTTTCCACATACCCACTTACTTCTTTGCGCGTTTGCCTCACTACTGCAAGAAGAGGGGCAAGGACAACGACGGCACCCAAGTCCCCGCTGGTGCGCTAGACGTGAGGGTCGCCGGCGCGCAGCGTGTGGCAGGCAGCGTCGAGGTGGTGGTGGGCGAGCCTGTGGCCGCCGCTCAGGCTGGGGGAGTCGTTGTGGTGCGTTTGAGTATCCTCCCATCAGGCCTACGTTGATGTGAGACTCATGCAGACTGCTGAACGCCGCGGAGGTCAGCTCTGCGTTCGTGTCGGATGGAGCTGAAGAATTCGCCAACGATCTTGTAATTGTAGCTGCTGCCATTTCTTGTGTTTCGACCTGTGATTCTGCTCCGGCACACGTCCTCCATACGATCTTGCGCACGTACGTGCTTCGCCGATGTTACCTTTGCGGCATACCTTACCAATGTTACCTCTATTGTATGTATCGTCACCGATTGTTTCGTTGGTGTGTAATGAGAATCTGGCCTGTGCAGGCGTAACCGTCACGATGGCCCCCGATAACGGATATTTTATTTTTACGTGTCTATCTAATCACAACACCTGCGCAAGTCAGAAAAGGTGAGGCTAAAGAAAAGGCGGCTTACTAAATCTGAGCCTGTACGACGGCATGCTAATGATATAGCTCAAGGGGTTGCGGAGCAGAAGTAACCGGCGCGGTGCGATAGCAGTCGTAGCGCCGTCAGCATGTAGGACATCGAGACAGACATGATCTAGCCCACGATGTCCGGATAGGCCTCGATCGCGGGACATCCAGATCGTGAAACTGGAAGAGGGGCGGGTGAGGTTGAGACTGAGCATGAAGTCAAAGAAAAAAAAGGCTACTTCCTCCCGCGGCAGCATGAAATCCAGCGAAGGTTAGGCGACACAAATGACACAGGATCAAAGTGAATTGCTCGTCATTCAGCTATGGCCCCGAAAATGCCAGACTTCACAGGCGTGATCAGACAATGTGCCTGGTAAGCGGCATGGCCTTGGCTCGGCACTGCCGTATATTTGGGCGAGCGCCTTTCGAACAAAGATCAGCGAAACATCGGAGTTGAGCTGCAATTTGAATGAGCAGGGGCTACGCACCGTCTACGTCCCGAACCCCCTCCCCTGTCTGACGTGGCAGCGCGCCGCGGGGGCTGACATGCTGGAATAGCGCTGACGTGCTGCTTGGGGCATCTGCCGCGGTGCATGGTTCGAATAGCTATATAAAGGTGAAAAAAGAAACGAGCGCACCGGCGCGAAATGGAATGCCTCTAGCGTGCAGATCTCACGTTCGCGCATATGCTGTGGGAGCAGGGCATTGACGCCGTCGTGTACGGTCGTTTGTCACTCGTTCTTCGACCCCCCTTCGAAGGAGCAGGGGGAAGGGAAGGCCTCAAAGGGAGACCATAGACGACGGGAAAGCCTAGCGTCGAGGGCGGGAAAGGGGGCATCTAGGAAGCCGTAGATGAGCTGTCTAGGGCCATATGGCTATCTGTCAGGGGCCGACTGTTAGCCACACATACATAAAGGGAGACGTACTTGATGCTGGTGCAGATTTTATGGAGGCTTCAAGGACAAGCAGGAGGCGTCGCGGTAGTGGCACCTGATGCAAATGGTTCAACCTGGGAGGGAGAGGGAGAACGTTGTTTGCGCATGTTATGAACCAACGCTTACAAATCATCAGCCATCGATCACGCGCTGATACTAATAGATGCCCGATCAGAGAGATACGGGCCAAAGTCACAAGCTCCCCATGTTCTTATAATACATTTGGCGTAGACGTTGTCGGGAACGCGGCATACGCGACTGCGTCCCCTACTTACCCAGTAGGCTAGCCCGACCTCACTGAATAGGCTTTGGATCGCAAGGCACCCTTTGTCTGACGCGGCACAGACGAGCCATCTGCAGTCAAATTCATCGGCGGAGTCAAAGGGCGACGCGCAGACGTACTTACCTCGCCGACAGCCTTCGTAGGGCGTGCAGGACGGCTGTAGCTCCGTTGCCAGCTCGAGCCGACGTCGACGTGGGAAGGCGGGCGGTCCAGAACGTTCCCCTTTTACCCCCGACGTCGTAAGTAGAGGCGACGGCTCGAGCAGCCGGGTGGTCGAAATGCAGCGCTAGCAGTCATGCACCTGTTCTACTTCGGCATGTGAGCTCAGTCTCACGGCGCCCAATACTGGCAGCCATAAGTGGGCCTGCCAGTGGCTCACTGATCCAAAGCTGGCCGCGCCCAGAGCGTGAAGAGAGGGAGCTGGTCGTGAATATAACATTGCTTGGCCAGCAATTGCAAGTTTACAACCGCAACGTCAGCTGCGCGCCTAAGACTGACTTCCGTTCAAAAAGCGTCATGACGCGCCGACTTTTTCTCCCCCCCCAAGGGCTTCTACATACGGGTCGCGCCATACAGGCCTCGCGCGCGGCCTTCCAGGGTGAGGCCTGAGCCGTGTAAACTTGGCCTGCGTGGATAGCACCGCCTGCCGTAAGTATTTGCAATGACGGATGACAGTGTTCGCCGTCGCACCCCTTGGAATGATCTCGCTTCGCTACTACGCGCGACCTCTCCGCTCACCCCACTTTGCCAGAGCTCTTTTTAGCTGATGCGTCGAAGCGACTTCCCTCAAGTGGGCCGCGCCTCCACGCCTCTGCACGTCAAGAAGGATTCGGACACGAATTCCGTCAGCACCTCTGCAGGCGGCAAAGCCCTGACTACTGCGCCGCACACGATGGACGCTCGTTGCACGGTGAGGGCTCTCCTGTGGCGTATTCGCCCCCTATGCCTGACGCCGTAAGAAGACACGCTCTATGAGCAAAGCTGCAAAACGCCTGGCCCTGCACATCTCGGCTCCCCCGTCTTTCAGCTTTGCAGAGCAGATCCGGGCGGCAGCGGGCTTGGAAGACGCAGCGGCCTCCGGCGACGCGGACTTTCTAGCTCATTGCCAGCCGGCCTTAGCGATGGCGACTGCGGCTCCTTCTGCTGCGGGCGAGGCAGGGATAGCACAGGCCGGCGGCGTCATGGCGCGCCAAAGCGCAGTGCCCAACAGTGCGTGCAGTCGGCTTCACTCAGCGATGCGGTGCGGCGCTAAGGCTTTCAGAGACGCCCTGCCTTCAGGCCCCCAGCGGCCCTCTTCCTCTGGCGTAGCCCTGCCGGAGGGGCCCATGCCGGACAGTGCGTGCGCATGCCTTCCACAGCGCGCGCTTTTGCTCAGAGGGCTGCAGCAGCAGCAACCTTCTCAAATTTCGCCATCGACGCCGCCATCGAGCCGGCGCCCTCGCCAGCACTCCCTTCGCCGGCCAATGCGCTTATCGCTTCGCGCTCTCTCCTGTCGGGGCCGGCCGATTCTAGCCTGCGTTTTTTCCAGCAAGGTGCGCCCCCCCTCCTGCGCTTTGGTTTTACAACAGCCTTCCCGGCCACTGACGCCCGCTCCCTCGTTTAGCTATCCCCAGCCCACGCGTCCTCACACAGCCGGCGCAGGCTCCTCCTTCGGCCGAATTGCAGGCGAAGGAGCGGCGCCCCTGCTTAAAAGTGGGAGCAGAGCGGCAGAAGCAACGGCTGAAGGAGCATCGGGCGCAGAAGCAGCGAGAAAAGCAGGAGCGAGAGGCGAACGCCGCCAGAATGCGGGCGCCGGTGCGTGCGAAAACCGCAGCCAAGTACTCCTCACCTCTGGCTCTGCCTGCCCAAGGCTTTCTTGCGTCTTCTCTTCCTCACACCAAGCCAGGCTGGGTCGGCCTCTCGAAAGCCCAGGTTAAAAACCGCGTGTGGCCTTTGGAAGAGCTGCTGAAGCTGGGCATGCGCCTGGTCAAGTGGGACGGCGAGTGCGTGGCTCTCTTAGCAGCTCTGCGCTCTTCGTCTTTGGCTGACCGCCAGCAGCACACACGTGGTCATCGCAGGAGAAGATCGCATCCCTGTCGTCACTCTTGTGGGGCGCCCTGATGACCCGATAGAGTGCAAGCCGGGAAGCACCTGGCAAGATTCAATGGGCCGCGTCTACTCGTCCTTCGAAGCCCTCGCGAAGGCCAACGGCTTGGTAGGGCCAAACGAACAGTCACGCGGAGACTACCCTGTCATTCTTTGCGGAGTCAGCCTTGGAGGCGGGCCCCAGGTGCGTGAGAGGCGTAGGCATGCGGCACCTGCTCTAACAGAGGCTTAGGAGCCGCACCGAATCGCAACGTCTGACAACACGAGGCCGCTTCTAGAAAACGACGATGTAAAGCGGCTCGCGCACTTCCAAAGCAGTGAGTGCGAGCTGCCCACCTAGCCGACCCTTTCACTGACGGGCCCTAGGCGCCTTCGCGGCCGCAGCCCCTCGCCTCTGGAATAGCTACCGGGACACGGTAGACCGCGTGTACAAAGAGCTGCCACACCTCCCGCGTAATTTCCCGCAGAGCGTCTTCCCAGCTGCTGCGTTCAATCTTGGCCCAGACGTGACCTGCAGGGCCCATCTTGACGGGCGTAACCTTTCGTATGGTCAGTGCGCCATCACTGCCCTTGGGTCGTACGACCACACCAAAGGAGGCCATCTCTACTTGTGGGAGCTCGGGCTCATCATTCAATTTCCTCCTGGGTCCACGATACTCGTCCCTTCGGCTTGCGTCACCCATGGCAACACGCCCATACAGCCGGGCGAGCGGCGTGCGTCTTTCACGCAGTACTGTGCCGGCCCGCTTTTCCAATGGGTGTCTTATGGGTGCCGGACTGGCACTCAGCTCCACCCAGCTGCTAAGAGAGCGAGCGACGCAGCAGGCGCAGCTCGGTGGCTTGAAGGCTTGGCTCTGTATTCTCAAGTTCACGAGCTGTACGACGACCTATGCACTGCTTCCCATTCCTAAAAAGCTAGGCTGTCAGCGCCTTCAGGCTCGCCTTCACATCCATACTTTACAACCATCTCAGCGAACGAGCTTCTTATCCTTGCACATCCTTCTCTTTTTTGGGCTCATGTAGTAGTTATACAGCATGCATGCAGACGTACCAACAGCTAGCGCGCTACAGAAGTTCTCGACGGCAAGCGCTTCGTCAACTGCAGCTAGTTACATACAGGGTGCAAGATGCGAAGAGCTGTGGCAACTGCGCCATTTCCTGGCAGAAACAAGGGCTGTAAGTACAGATGGCATGGCTAAGACCACAAATGTGGGTATGAGCCAGCATCGTGGAGGCATGGAGCGAGTCCGCAGCCGCACATAAAGCATGTCGACTTCGCAAGGGCGCACCAGCCACGTGGCCTGCTGAAGATGCCGCGTATGCAGAGAGAATGAGTGCCGAAGACAAGAGATGCAGCCCGCCAGTGCAAATGGCAGGTCACGTCAAGTACATTAGCCCACTTCGCGAGCATGCGCATGGCCGTGCCTCCAGCGGCGGCTGTGAGGAGCGCCTTCACTCTATCGTCTGTGAGCGTGCCCTGTATCGATGCCCGAGTATTCAGCAGCGATAGTGAGGGGATGAGCGTAGTGGAAGAGCCTGCGGGCGAGCAGGTGTGGGCTAGTCACAAGCGCTGCTCCGCGCCAGGTCGCCATCAGCTCCCTGCTCACGCAGTCCGCCGCTCCGCCGCGACCATGAGCGAGGGTCAACGACTTGCACGTCGCTTCACCATCAGATAGGCCGGCAGCGCGCCGACACTGCGACGTTCGAGTTGACAATGATTCATCCCAGTGAGAAGCAGACACGCGTAAGCAGCGTCCGCTGCTGCAACATCCTTCATGAAAACTAACCGGGAGCCAAACTGTCCGCCGTAGAGGACAGCGAGCTGGTGGAAGATGGAAGACGGACTCTCCGGCCCTCTACCGGTCGTCTGTCTATGCGCCGGTGTTCGCTGAGCGGTACCGGGTCGCCCGGTTCGTATACTTCACCATAACGCCTGGGCAAGCGAGGACGACAACGAAGAGCTGCTCTGTATCCAGACTGCCGCTGCCGACAGCGCCTGCAAGTGAATGCAAGCAAGGCCGCCCGCATCGTCAGGTGCGACGCCCTATAACGAGCCGCCCTTGTCGAACCCATTGCAAACGTCAGCGTCCCGACGAGCCATATGAGCCAAAGTTACTTACGCCTCTCGGACATCTACATCCTTACCCTCGCTGTTTGTCTTGGGGCCCCACCTCCTCAGGGATGCCATCCCTCATGGCTTCTAACAATGAATCGACAGACGTGGTACAAGAATATGAGCGTGTATTTGCTACAATTGACAAACCGCCGAGCAGTCTCTGAAATGACATGACGTCCAATGCGGAAATTACGAAAGAGAGCACTCACTTCGGGATTGTCACGATGTCAATCGTCTTCAAGCCGGGCGAAGCTCTGTGCATGTCGAGACGCACAATCAACTTCCTACGCGTGATGTCCGAGAGCATGCACGTTGGAGTCGGTGCTCTTGCATGTCGCAATCGTAGCGGCCTAGCAAGTCGGGAAGGGCAAAATTCTTGATGCCGTTAGCATGGCGCGATGCTTTACACACTCCTCGTCTGAAGAGGGCGCTGAGAGCTCCTATCGACCAAGCAGCAGCCGGCGCAACACGGCCAAGCAAAACAGCATGAGCGAGACGAACGAGAGCGATGCAAATGAAACACACCTAGGGCATCGACAGAATCTGTCAAATCATGCCTTCTGTACCCTGCTGCCCCCATATTCATCATCTCCGTGTCCGGTGCGTCCTCCGAATCTTACGCGAACGGCCCTAGGGAAAATCTGCCGACGAAGTAAACAGAGATGAAGCACGTGAGGATACATATGGCCGTCTTCGGAGTCTTCTGCCTGCCTGGGCGGCAAAGGTGACATGATTCAACGCCTGGTGCCACGACTGCGGTGTCTCGAGAGATGTAGGTGTAAAAATGAAAGCCAGAGGCCCGACCTGCTCGCGCAGAGTGTTTCCACAAGTGCGAGCGAGTCCTGACAGCCAACAAAGTCGCTGAGGCGAAGAAACAGACCCGACCTGCTCGCGCAGAGTGTGACCACCGAGTGCGAGCGAGTCTTGACGGCCAGCAGATGCATGCACGCCTCCGGCGTCACGAGTGTGTACAAGGCAGACAAGGCCGCCCCACTTCAACGCCACGTCGGTCGTTGTTTGTACTTGTTACTTAGACGCCTCGTCGGCCCAAACCGTACTCGAGTACGTGACTTCCTCAGTCTGACCCGCTCCTTTCTCCTAAGCACTCTTTCGAGCACTAATCCCATCATGAGTCAATTTGCTTCCTACAATGCCCTGCTCTTCTCTTCCGACGGAAGTCCACTGCGATTGGTGGAATCTCCGACTCTGCGTCTCCGCGCAAATGCATATCTCTGGCTCACTGTTGTAAGTTCATAGCAACAGGGACGCTTCCATAACAGTCGCCAAAAAATTAGGCCGACGCTGGGGCACGTGTGCTACATAGCAGACGCATAGCACTGTGTTACCGCCGCTCTCTGTGTGGATGCGGACATTATCTGCAGCTGAACGTCCTCGCCGATGGGCCTATGAATATCGTGAAGGCGGCCACTCGAAACGGGGAGCCGATGGAGGTGGATCAGGGACATCTGGCTTGTGCATAGCGATCTCTGCACGCTCACGAGTTTCATGGAATGTCGCCAATGGGGCCTACAGCACCTTGTTGACATGGTCTTCACCTTGTAGCACTGCTCTTGCAATGGGCGTTGTATGTCGTAGCCACCACTAATTACTCAATACACAACCCTATAGCTCGCTCCTTTCACTGAGAGACATATGGAGTGGCGGGCTGTGTCGCTCGCTCGCTCGCTCACTCGCTCACTCACTCACTCACTCACTCGACAAGGGTTAGAGGAGAGCATACTGTGCCGATAAACAGGGGACAACAGAGCTCTAAGAAACGTCATTTAGATGCAAAACGCCTGAGCAGCTCCCTGAAACCTTGAAGAACAAACGCCCGGATCTTTCTCAGACGCGCATTCCCCAAAGCAATGGCCTCTCCCCCATAGCACAGGGCGATGAGCACGGCGGCCATCAAGTATAGGGCTATGATGAGAGACCGTACCTGCGGAGGCGACATGCTATGTCAGCGTGGGTCTGATTGAGACGACGGGTCAACGTACGATCATCATCTGCCGATCCAGCCTTCTGGCCTTCCAGCACAAGTAATCCACCATGAAGTCGAGGTCGCCGAGGCTGACCCCTTCCCCAGAGGTTCCTGGGCCCCCACTACTTCCCGGGCCCCTGCTACTTCCTGCGCCTCCACTGTCTCCTGCACCCCCGCTGTTTCCTGGGCCCCCACTGCTTCCTATGGTCCCGTCGCGTCTTACGCCCCTGTTGTTCCTGTTGCCGCTGTTTCTTATGAATTCGGCGCTGAAGAGACAGGTGTAGGTGCCAAGCGCCGGATTCTCCGAGTACGAGGCGCGCATCAATATAACTGCCAACAGCGACTCAATAGAAGGACGGGGTAAGACAAAGGCGATATTGAGAGAACATGGCGGCAGATACTTACCTGAGGGCGAGACATGCTAAGGAGGGCTATGAGAGCAAAGGTTGGAGCCGTGGAGAGGATATGCGAGGCCTGCAAGCTGATTACTGTGCCCATTTATCTGCCTTGAAAAGGGGTACAATGCCGATGCAGCAAGGCACGGAGCCGTGCCATTTCTTCCATCGATGCGTACGCAAAGAGGAGAAGCTGCCTTGGATCGAGACGAGAAAACGTGTATCGATCTATCAGCCGACGTAGAGAGGGGTGGTGATGCACGACGAGGTTAGCAGAAGCAAGACGCACCGCAAACTCGAAGATAATGCGATGCAACACAGCAGGAAGCCTCGAGGAAGACGGCTCCTCAGATTGCGATTACAGGCCTGAAAGGGAGCAGGTGAACTTGGAACGTGCTGAACGAGGGTATGTGACAAGATTATGTGCCGCTTCCGAAGATCATTCAAGTGCTCTATCGCATTGCGAACGCCGAATATGCAGAGTTAAGCCGACCAGCCCGAGCGATGGAAAAGTGGCCCCAGGCTTCTCTGTGAGTCGAGCGAGAAGTCTTTCCTTTGAGGATGCTCATTTTTGAAACGGCGGGTTCGCCAGCCTTCGAAACGCGAGAACCAGCAAGTAGGTGATCCTTCCGGCTTTGCTGCAGGCGGTCAGGTAGCAACACGCGGAACAAGGCGAGATGGCAATTAAATTTGCCCCCGATCGGTATCAATCGGAGTACCAATCGGAGCATATTGTGGGTCCTGGTGCCACAGCCCCGGATCGAAGATCTGACCGTGGGTAATGAACTGGCCTAGCATAGGCAGTTGTGAGTCAGCCCGATTATTTATTGCGGGTAAACAGGCATCGCTCAGATTGGAAGAACAGGAGAAAGGCCGTATTGGGCTGGGCTTGGTTAGTGACGCTAAGACAGGACACAGGCGGCTGACGAGCCTGCATGCAGCGGCAGCTGAGGGCTGTCGGCAGCAACATAACGTGATGGGAGAATCAAAACTGAAATAATAGGGCACAGAAGTGTGCTGGGGAAGGGACACGGTGAAGGGAGTGAATATTTGTTGGTGCAGACAAAGGCCGTAATACGAGACAAGCGAAAATAGTAGGTGGCCATAGCAAGAGGTAGATCGTTCGGAAACAGTGCGATGAAACCAAAAGGCGGAACCCGTGATGGAACAAAAGAGCACAGAAACGCGCGTATTGTGAATGGGGAGGATAATAGAATGAAGGTAAGATGTATAGCACCTGCCGCGCTGTGCCTTGTCGGGTGAACACGCCGGTCGCTGCGAGACGTCCGACACGCAGCCGTCCGACGGTTTCAACACCAGTATCGCAAGGCATGAGGAGATGAGCCTATGAAGGGCATTTGTCACCACTAATGCACATGAATGAAAGAATGAATGGGTGGGATCATACTCGGTTGCCACTTAGTCTACGGCTCGCTTTCCACGCGTGGGGGGTGAGCGCGAACGAGATCGGTTCCAAGGGCGATGGTGGCTCTCGGGATCACGGCTCTGCGAGTGAGAGCGTGGCAATCGCAGGCGACGATGCGAAGCTTCAGGGCTCCAGCGGCGCGACGAAGACGCGCGAATTGGGGAAGAGGATAAGTGGTCGAGCCTCTGCGAGCTGCTTTTACCCATGCGCTGACGTCGACAGTCATCCCGGCGATACGTTTCCCTGTAGCGCCGTCCGACCTCTATGTTCGACGGCCGGGTCTGCGGTCCCATAGTGGCGGAAAACGTATCCCTGTCGGATCCCCGAGCATCGACGCCCATGCTGGCACTCCCATCCGTCGAAGCTTGAGGAAGGGGTCGCATCGTCGCATTTTGGGAAGAGATGGCTGTCGGAGGCCACGGGAAAGCGCTATGAATCCTCGGCCCTCCCATGTCGTCGTCGCTGCTGTAGTCGTCGTCGCTGTGGTAGTCGTCGTCAGAGTCGGCGTTGAACTGGCTGCCATCCCAGTCCTCGGACTCGATGAAAGTGGCCGTCTTTGTTCTATTGTTGCTGGCGGGCCAGTCCAATAGGAGTTTGCTATTGCCGAAATAACCGCACTCCACAGCTTTCTCGTAGCCAATTTTAAGGTGGGGCTCGTCCGAGCGATTCAGGCGGACCTCAAAGAACGTGTACCCCTTGTAATTCTGCTTGGGCTGCGGTAGCTGGCGGGAGAGGCGCAGTGGCTGGCGTGAGCGGCGCGGTGGCTGGCGGGGCGATGGAGAGCTGCGCCGGGAGGTGGCAGGGGGATACTTTTCCCTCATTGCTGGAGGGTTGGGTGAGGAACAGGTGTCTGTGAAGACTTCACATCGATGAGTTTGAGTTCGCCGCGTCCCACATGTGGCTGTTTTACGTGCCGTTCTAATTTCTCGGGCTGAAGCGAGATCACGCCGTCGCGGCACAGATGATTCTACACGCCATGGACTCCGAGTATCGCAAGCCAATGGAATTGAATTACGGACCGGGACCCCAAGTCATCAGCGATCTCGCAAACGCATATGTCTGCGTGTGAAATTCTCTTGGGAGAGTTGTGTCGCGCTCATCAAACATATCAAAGACTTCCGGGGCTGATAAAAGAAGATCGGTTACTGTAAATGTACGTTATATAGCTAAGAGAATCCGAGTCGCAGGGTAAGAGCCACGGACTCGCGGGGCAGAGCAATAGCGCAAAAAAGAGCAAAAATACCTAAAAAAGGGAGAAGGGCACGCGTTGGCCGCGATGAGTACAACGGGAACAACAGCGCTGGGAACGAGGAAGGTATGTTGAACCGGCGCGATATACGTGATTAGGGCATGCTGGTGGTGAGGTCTACAGGTAGGATATGGCGAGAACGGGCAAGGGGCAATGATGGAATGAGAAGAAGAAGCCAGGCAGAGGTGATAACGAGGGAAGCGTGCGTGCTACGAAGGTTGCGGGGTGTCGAACTCGACCATCACTTGCCTCGAGAAGATCAATCTCTTTGGAAGTGAGCAGAAATCTGAAAACATACCGTAGAACAAAAATCAGATGCATGCAAGCCGCTCTACTCAATATAGTAGCTCGGCATGACGTGCATCGTCTGTTCGATATACCAATACCGTGGGCGTTCCTTCCTCTTCCCCTTCGGGTCGCCCGATGGTACCCCCTCCTGCCTCGCAAGCTCAATCCAGTGGGCCCCGAGGCCCATGCCGACGGACAGCAAGTCCACAATCTCAGGCATCACGAGCACCGTGATCTCATCCTTCAACGGATTGTGCAGCCGCACCGCACCCTTCACCTCCATCGCACGCCCTGCATCCTCCCCCGAAACCACCGCGCCCTTACTTGTAGTTGGAATCACCGGCTTCCAGATATCCGACTTCTCACTCTTATCCCAGCCCAACCACGGCGCAAACACGACGCGCCCAAAGCGGCGCTCGAGCGCCTCCTCGACCGCGTCAGGCCCGCTCTCGGGCACGCGCGGCGGTAGCGGCGGGTGCAGGCTGACGATGCGGCGCATGGACCACTCCACAACGCCCGGCTCGTGCGTGAGCGGGAGCGCCGTCGGGCCGAGCAGCCCAATGAGCGTTGGCGGCGGGCGGGCCCAGGGTGCCGTCTCATTCCCAACGTTGTCGTCGTTGTCGTTGTTGTCGTCGCCATCCCACACCACAGGCATCGTGGCGTTCCCAGCGTCTCCCCAGCCGGAACCGCTCGTCCTTGCAGCGAGTGCGCCGTCTGCGCTCTCGTCTGCGCCCCAGGCGGACGGGTTGCCCCAGGTGTTGTCTGCGCCCCAGGCGGACGGGTTGCCCCAGGTGTTGTCTGCCCCCCAGGCGGACGGGTTGCCCCAGGTGTTGTCTGCCCCCCAGGCGGACGGGTTGCCCCAGGTGCTGTCTGCGCCCCAAGCGGATGGGTTGCCCCAGCTGCCGTTCCCGGGCTTGCCCCACCCACCGGCAGAGACGGACTCGGGGATGGCATTCTGGTTGAGCAGGATTGGCTGGGACGCGGCGTTACTGACGACGGACGCGGCAGCCGCATCGAACGGGGCGCTGCTGATATTTGCCTTCTGCCTCTTGGCGACCCGCTCGGCGACGTCTATCTTGTCGTCGTCCTTCGGCCACTCCAAGCCGTCCCAGTTGAACAGCTCCCTGCGCGTGCCCCAGCACTGCCGGCATGCGTCGTGGAACTCGTCCGTGACGGCGTTGGCAATCGCGCGCGTCAGCGGGAGCTCGATCTGTGCCCTGTCGGCAATCTGGGACGTGCGTCGAAGCGACTCCTCGTGCCCGGGCTCTGGGAACACGCAGCAGCGCAGGAGGTAGCGCAGGAAGTGCGAGACGAGCTTGGGAATTTCGAGGCAGCAGCCCTCGCTCCTGCACCGAAAAGGAGAAGAGATTAGCTGGAAACTCGGCAGTCAGAACGAGAGATGTACCAGATGAACCCCTTTTCGCGGAAATAGGACGAGAAGAAGATACGCATGCACAGCTCGGGGTCGTTCAGGAAGTTGTCCATGCGGATGTCCTTCTCCTCGCGCTGGTTCTGCGGCTGTTCATCCGTCTTGGCTTCGATAAGCGCTCGTTTCTTGGAGTTGCTATTCGGGCTGTCCAAGAGCCCGACATAGAAGCGGAACTAGTCCTCCGGAGTCAGGAAAGCGCGCCAGACATCGCAACATGGCCCACGTACCCTATCCCAGGCAATATTGAGCCTATGTGCAGTTTCCTGCTTAGGCCACAGTTTCCAGTCGCGAAAGTCAGAACTTGCTTGAACGAGACGGTCGACGCGCGAGAGGTTGCTATCGAGTACTAGGATAAGTATGCAGCACACGTCGAAAAAGAGAACCACGCACGGATCGTAGACGTTCTCGTACTCACTCTCGTGTGCGTCCCACTCCTGCCACCATGTCTTTGGCTTGCCTTTGTCGACGGCGACCTGTGGAGGCGCCGGGAGCGGAGGGAAGGCGTCGTTGCATTCATGCCCTTTTGCGTTGTCCGCGGTGGGTCTGGGCGCCATGGCGAGCAAGTTGTACAGGGTGGGGTGCGGGGGACGCGGGGATCTGGTTGGGATGCGTCAGTTATATGAGCCGTGTGGCTGAACGGAGATAGGTCGCGAAGCCTAGCACGAGGCCGTTGGTGACGGCGTCTTCTGGCCCGCTAAGAGCTGGTGACGCACGGCCGGGGCGAGTTCATGAAGGCTCTCATATTGTCGTTATCAACACCTGGCCCCCAATATCACTGCGCAACTGGCTGTCGCATCGATTGACGCAGTTGGACGCTTTCCTCGCGCCACGTTGCACGCGCCCTTCTGCCTTACCGCGGCCATCTGAGCTCGCCCAGCGCTTAGATGCCATCGCCGTTGTTTTTGGCGGTAATGTGGCAGTCTAATACAGCCTAGAAGAGTCCAGACGTGCCATTTGAAGCCGCCTCGTTTCATTTACGTGTATGATGATACATGTGGAATCTTTTGTCGGGTGAGGTTCACGGGGAACGACCCTCATCGCGGCACCACGCCGCACGGTGCAACACGCCAATCTTGGATCCGCGTAAGCTTCTATCTCATCCAAATCTCTCGTGCATTTCAGGCTGCGCGCTTCAAAACTTGCCTTTCCAGCGAGGTTCTGTAGTCCTCGGCGGGTAGGCTTTCATGATGCTTTCCTCTTCACGATGTCGCCTTCCTTCTCAGGCAATATTGAAACTCCGATACTTCCCGTGGACCCACAGAAGTGCGGATGCAAATGCGTGCCCATATTATTGTCTGTTTTTAGATCTGGCCGCTTCATGTGACAATCAAGGAGTTGGAGCTCGAGTGACTTAGGCTGCTATCAGCCAGCTAACCAGCTGCTCAGCGCTCAGCATCAGCGACGTCTCGGAAAGCCAAGCTAACTTGGATAAGGTCTCGGATGGTGTGGACGGGGCTCTAGCTGTCGTGAGCGTGAGCGGTCATTGTTGGTCCTAGCGCATATAGTTACTAACTTGTATCTTACCTAGCCTATGCTCGATGGCCTGTGAGCGGATATGGCCAAAATAAAGAATGCGGCGGTCAAGAACGGGGCAACGTCTATATACATTAGCCATAGTGCCTATCGAGTCGCCATCAGGATGCGCAACGCGCTTATCGCCATCCAAATGTCCTGGGCTGAAGTTCTCGGCGGCGTTGCCATTGAGGACAGACGAGCTGTAGGTTGCAAGGATTGAGAAGGGAGGTCGCTTTACTTCGCTTTACTGTCGTGAGGATTCAATGATCATAGATGTTGACTATCTTGATACTGAAGGCGTCTTTTTGCAGCTTTGGTTTATGTGCAATCCTAGGGTCCATGTTTATCCTTATTACTTCCTGTGCTGCGAGACCGCTGGGATGGTATGGTCTGGATGTTTCCGTTGGGGTTTCGCCACAACTTCCAGCCTTCCTGGCACATATCCGCCCCCTTCCGTCCCTCCCTTCCCTTTTCTTTTCCCAACTATATCCAATTTTGGCGTCTGTACATCTCCGTGTTATCCCTTCGACTATTAGTATGTTGGATTATGAAGCTGTGAGGCCAATATTAGGCGATGCCAGGTGTATATGATTGCTTTTGTTATGAACTGGCAGCTTTCGGGAGCGGTCTACGGGGCTGTGATCACTCCACGCTGCAGAGGCTCGCTGACATGTCTGAGCCATCAATCGGGAAGATGCATCCGATGTCAATACAAAGGTACGTGAGGAGACTATCAACAATGCTGCAGTCGTGCTGCACGGTACACTGTCCAACTTCTACATCCGACCCCTTCCGCACGCTCTTGCTCCTTCCCGGTCGGTATATACTGAAGAGTTGATGATGCTAGCGACAGCCTATAGGCGCAAGTAAACGTACAGCATGAGGAATCGACAAGGCGCTTTGACGCGGGCCGCGGACGGACCGACGATCCCATGAGGCTGCTGTTCAGTGCTGGGTCCAAATGTAAAACCCTGGGACACTCGTATGTCATACAGCTGTTGTTTAGAGCTCGATAGACCGCACGAGAATTCTTTCGCACAGTCGCGTATCAGGAGCGCTCGGAGAGTTCCATGCTCCGCCTACTGACTTTTGCGACCGGCATGGGCAGACACGCACGGCGGCATCGACGGCTTCAATCGGGGCGCGAAACCTGTGACACGCAACTATGCAAAAAGTTGTCGACGAGGTCTATCGATCTCTAAACAGCTGTAAGGGGTCATGTGCCGTGCGACGAGGATGGTTCCTCGTGAAGTACGGGAAGACCTCGAAGGCACACCCAAGCTGGGTACAATGGCCTGAGATGCACGATGAGCGACCTGGCTGGAATTGGCAGGTGTGAATATATGGCCACTCTCACCGGCAGCGTCCATCCGATCTGCAGCAAGGCCGTCCCACTCACCAACTGTTGCGACTCTGCTGTCAATCCTGCGCTATCGTGGATGGCCTGCCAAAGCGTCCGAGGCCGACTTTCCAAGGTTGCTGCCGGCGGCACATTCTGTGGTAGACTGGAGTCAGGACTGAATCGGGGGCTGCAGTCCCTATCTCGTAAACAGAGCGGTATCCCAAGCGGGTCAGCGGAATAGCCCGCGAGATAGCGCCCGAGGACAGCCTCCAAAGGGGACGAGATCGTGCCTGAGATTGACGCAGTAAGGCCCCGAAAGCACCGGCATAACCCCCGAAAGCGACAGGATAACGCGAGAAGGCAATAAAGGGGCGCCAAAAGTAATGCCCCAAGGCAACGAGGATGTCGGAGGACGTATTAACATATGTGAGCGATAGCAGCCAAGGGTGGGATGTTGAGATCTTCGGAAAAAACGACTCAACGTTGCAAAGGACCGACTGACGTGGGAACATGAAGATCGGCTATTGGCGTGGATAGTTGCATGATGAAGGCCAAAGGTACCAGCAGAGCCGGTCCGTCCGGCGAGATGCCACTCATACCTGCGCCGTCTAACAATGTGATATGCGTGCTCCCGCCGCTGCGTGAGTGCCCGTGAGCTGGATGTATAACGTACATGCATGACATGACTTCGGCGAGCAACAAAAGGAAGGTCAAGAAAACGGCGCTGTGAGGTGGAAGAAGGGCATCGCGCTCAGGGCGCAGGCGGTGAAAACACATCCGCGACGTGGTCAGCGTCCACAACGGCGAAGGACGGGGTGTAAGGTGAAAGCACGGCTTAGGGGTAGCCTCAAATTCGATGGGCTACTCAGCCTGAATGGATCCCGTGGCGGTGAAGTCGAACCCAGTTGGGCAGAGGCTCGACATTGGGACGACGATCCCAGATAGGTAGCGGGAATGGCACAATGCACCGCAGCGCGGCTTCGCGCGATACAGCGCAGACAAGCCATATTTTACCACACTGCTGCGCAATAGCGCCTCCTCGTCCCTTGTTTACCCTGCACGGCCGTAGGCCTTGCAAATCTGAAGATCGGCAGCAGGCGGAGCAGACGAAGCGAGTAAAGCGAAGGGAGTAGAAGCGGCGCGGCGCGGAGGGAAGAAGGGTTCGTGGGAGGACATAGCACTGAATTTGACTCCTGCTGTTCGTAGTCGCTCGTTTTCGAGCCGAGAGGGTGCGTATTTGAACAGGCATGGTGATGAGAACCGTGTCGAACTAACATTGGAATCGCGCCGAGGTGTAGGCGCGATAACATCGCGTAGTTGCCTATATTGAGTTACGCCCTGGCGGAGGCGGGCTCCCTTTCGACCTTATTTCGACAGTATTTTGCTCTTTGACTTCTCCACCTAGCGGGAATTTTGTGTCGGGTCTTGTCCGCCCCTGGCCCAGCCGAACTCGCGCACTCGATGCCTCGTCTCTGATGATGGCTCCTATGAAAGATGTGTGGGAATGAGGGCCAGAACTGTCGACAATGACAGATGACACGGGCCGCTAGGTGACACAGTGACGACTTGGATGGACTTGACCGCGCTGCTCTCCTAGTGTGAGTCTCCTAGTGTGGGCCAGAGACATGTAGGTGATGTCTGATGATACGACATCGTTCGTGACGATTAACCACCGGCTAAGCTGCTTAATGTAGATAATAGCAAGCTGGTAGGCCGTTCGAAGTATCGAGTATCAATTGAGAGGGATTTGGTCTTAGCGTTCGCGTCCACGGGGATGCAATGCATGAGGCCCCACGCTTGTGCCAGTACCTCGCTATGCTGATATGAACATCCTGGCAAGCTATGAAATGGAATTACTTACTTCTCTTGGACGCCATCACTCTGCTTGGCTGGGATCACATCCCCGCCCTCTAAGCCTGCATTGGGGTCCTTCACACGCATTGTGGCGAGTCAAGCATCAGTCCCGTCGAGTGGAACGGATGCTTACGAGTACATGAGGACATTCTCCTCCGCTAGCTCAAGAATGACCTCTGTCATAATTTCTACTCTTGAATCGAGGGACGCTGGCGTCTAGGATACAGTGCGTGTCCGCTGCGACCGACAAACGGCTTCAAAGGTTCGTTAGCGATATGAGATCTAATGCAGGATATGCGATCGACAGCGCTCACGTCAAAGATCGTCACGGCATCGACTGTCTCCAAACTGGAATGTGAAGTGGTCGCTTGTGCCGCCGAGCAAGAATATAATGATGGGCGACGCTCAGCATCTACACAAGACGAAGGCCATCCTTGTTGTTCATCTCTTCTGTGGGATGCATGTCGCAATCACCAAGACCTAGCGGGCGGGCTGGGCTGGACAAAGTCCTTCGTGCCAACGGTGTATAATTGTACGGGAGCAGACTTCGTCTCAGCAGGGATTCTTTGCGAATGAGCTGCAGCTAGTGCAACGCGAATGAGACGGATAGATGAGCGAAACGAAAGAGAACAAGCCAGATGAAACGGACCTCGGGCACCGACAGAGCCTGTCTAAAGTTATACCCTCTGCCTCCTGCTGCTCCCACATCCATCACCTCCACAGAATGCGTCATCTTCGTGCCATGCGTCCTTGAATCCTTACACGGACACTCTTGTACGGGATCTGTGTGCAAAGTGTGTTGAGAACACATAGGATCGTTTTAGAATGGTCTCCTGAAGTGTGGGATGGTGACAGAAGAGGTGGCAAGATTTACCACCCAGCGCCGAAGATAGCTTCTGTGGAAGCACAGAAATGACTACGGAGCCTCGTTGCCTCGAGAGTGTCGGCGTAGACGAAAGCGAGAGGCCCGACCTGCTCGCGCAGAGTGTTTCCACTTAGTGCGAGCGAGTCCCGACAGCCGACGAAGCTTTCGAGGAAATTGAGAAAGACAAGGCCCGACCGACTCGGGTAAGGTGTTAAGGTCGAATGTAAGCGAGTGCTGACGCACTGACGGCCGCCAACTTATTATGTAGTTCAAGACGAAAATACAGTTGCAGGACTCCGACTCGCAGCAAGGGAAGTCCAGCGGCGGCGGGCCGAAAAATGGACTATGTAAGGGAGGTCTTAGACGGTACACTTGTGCAACGACTTGCCTCCTCCTTAGACTCCATGGCGAGTCCTTTCATGTATTACATATGCTTTTCTATTCATTTCATTGATTTTGATTGGGCTGGCAGGGATGGTGCGATGAGGTGTCCCTTCCATATTTCCTCTCACATCTGCAACACGGGAGCACCAGGAAGCTATGTTTAACAGTCTGTGACCTTGTTTTGCACGCATACAGTCAGCATTCCATAATACTGTACTTTTATTCTGTGATTGAACATTTGTTTATCAGTAATCACCGTGTTATGCCTAGGACAAGACCTGTATGCACATCTGTCCTCCGCGTAGTCATCCTGACCGACACCTGACCACGATGCCCTATGCCCTCGTAGCATCCCCCTCCTTAGGGTTAAGCACATACAAGGCTGTTGTCCGCACGCCGACGCGCGCGCGACGCGTGTCGGAGCACGGGTCATCGGCTAGTTCTTGCATGAAGAAACGAGTGAGACATGACTCAGGGGTTCGGAATTGCTGGGCGTGCAACCGAAGGGACGCCCTCGATCTTCACGTCCGCGTCGGCCGGCCGTCGATGGGACATCCGGCCACGCCGGGAGCTGGGGGCGCATAGATGGCGGTTGAGCGGAGGTTCTCGAGCATTCGGGCCAAATGGCATACGCGTAGGGGGCGGAGTCGGATACTGGAGCGAATGGAGGTCGGGGAGCGGGAGCGACGGAACGTCGTCCTCTTCGTCGAGACGCGGAAAGCTCGGGTCCTGGCGCAGCCAGGGAACAAAGGGAGAGCACGGCTCATCCTTGAGGAACGAGAGACGGAGCGGCGCACTGCTCATGATGACGCGGAGCGTTGTGATCTGGGAGCAGGCAGCGGAGGAACGGCGAGTCGGGCTCGTCCTGGACTTGAGTGGAACCGACGCGGCGAGTGGTCAGCCTGCGTCTGCTGCGATGCCGTCCCGGGGGTCGGAAGACTGAGGGGCTGGGCTCAGATGAATCGTGTGCGGGCACGCGATGCTGCTGGAATGCAGGAAACCCGATGAACATCTCGTCGAGTGCTGGAACGACGACGGGCACCGCGCCCGTACGCGCGCTAGGAATGCAAGGACGTCGGTGCAAGGGGCACGAACGTCGATTCCTAAGCCATTGAGCGAGGGCGAACAGTCAAAAAATTTCGCACAAGACATCGTGCTTACCCTTCTCCAGGTCCCTGAGATCCAGCTCCATCCCACTTGCCTCTTCCTACAGGTCCTCGTACATGGCGAGTTCAAGTTTGCGCGACTGGCACACGTGTATAGCGAGTTAAGCGGAAATCGCAAAGCGCACAAGCGCATTCCAAGAGGAGGATTCAGAGCGGGCGATGCCGGGAAAACTGGTGGCGGGGGATATGGACGGCGTGGAAGTTGTGTAAAGGGCCACGGAAGAGCGGATCTACGTCGAGATTGAAGCGCGTGCACACAAGAGTGGGCGGTGCAACCATTCCGAGCCCAGCCGAGCCCAATGCCGGAAACATTGAAGTATTATGTACAGTACGTATACATCATGCATGAAGGTGGCCATCATTAATTGAGGACATCTTGTCGAGAAGATCAGAGATGTCCACGGCTCGTAGACGCGATCAACAAGACTTTAAGCTGAAGCTCTACTGCTGCTGGAGACCTGGGAAAAATCGATAAATTGGCTAACTTCGGCAACAAATGCGTCACTTTCTAGGCTCCTCAAATTTGCGCGCACTTCCTTCGTGACCTTGAAGGCTCTGGCATGTACATTTTCCCTACATTGAATGAAATTACTAGTCGAAGATGATGCCACGAGGAACAACGTACAAATGACACAGTAATCCGTTCTCATGGAACTTTCTGGGGCCAACGTGGCAGTCAGCGGTACTACCAGTGCGACACCATATAGGACAAATGAGTTTGCAAGAGGGATTCTCTTGCCCTGCGGAATTGCCTTGGTCTCTTTTGCGCTTCTTGCGATTCTTTGTCGCATGCTTTCCGCGAGGTGGCAAGTTCTCGATGATAATCTCTCCAGGTTCGAGATAGTCTATTGGCCCTTGCACATCGGTGGCAACATTGATGCTGGGCTCCTCCGGACCCAACGACCCAGAGGACGCGAAGGTAGGCTTCAGTACGGCATCGTCGGCAGTAACGTTCAGTAGGATCCTATCGCGATGCTGGCGAAGAAAAATCCAGGCATCCCAAAGCGTTCGATGAATCTGAAGGACATCATCTCCATCCTTGACAAGCCGTTCCCGCCGGTACTCCTCTGCAAGGTGCACCGTTGTTGGCAAGTTCTCGACGGATACGAAGTCATAGGCTACTTTGATCGAATCTGTCATGTTGCTCACCTGCAAAGTATGCATAGGATAAACATACAGGAGCTTCAATTTGAACATGCGGAATAACAGCTCACCTGATGAGGACAACCGGCAGGGATAAAAACAGCTTCGTTCGGGTGTTGATGAAACACGAAGGGGCGTACGTTGTATTCATCAGCGAGCGTCTGCAGATGAGCAGATGTGACGAAGATGCTCTGGGAATGGATAGGGTCGCCGACATCACAGTAATTTATGGCGGGACTCTCCTTGAGGAATTGGCGGAGTAACGGTGTATCCTGCCTTTGGAATATCACCCACTGCGTGCCTCCAGGAGATCCATCTGTGCCTGGGGATGCAAATGTCATGATATTGACCGCATCAGTTACATCCTCGTGTAGGCGTGTCGACCCATGGTGACAATCGTCTTGAAAAGTGCCGAAAGCATTGTACATTTTTGGACCTTCCCATTGGACACATTGAGTGAATTAACTGTTGATGCATGCGCCATGGTTGTTGCACTCACCAAGATCGGGAGAAATTGGATGCATTGGCAAATGTGAAGCAAGATTGAGGACGCCATCTGGACGGGTGATGTCCGGAAATGGAACACCGTGGGTGAACGAGCGGTATAACTCATCGAATTCATCTTTGAAGTTTTTCTTTGGCGGCCAATCCTGAAAAGAGAAACCAATGAGTAAATTCCTGGAAATAATGGACGCCTACGCTTGCCTTTAATTTATAGATCGGGCCATCAGAATGGGAGGCCCCGAATGCGCCGAAGAACTGAGAAAGTGTTTGCTGTGTTTCTTGTTCTGTCTCCGTATCAACCAAAGTGACGATTTTGTGCCCGTGCAGCAGCTCAAAATCTGACGGCAGCCAAGGACCACGAAGATTTACTTCTGTGACGATGACTGGAATCCCTTTTGAGAATCGAGAGATGAAATCTCCGTAGGAGAAACATGAAACTGGGCGCCGATATATTGTCTTTGAATCACCTTGCAGGTCGACCAATGCCTGATTCCGGCTGCCACTACTCGCCAGTCCCAGAATTCAGAGCTTTGCACGACGGTGATCATGGTATCTGAGTCACATACTAGGGATAAATAGCCGGTTCTTCCAGTACACGAACCATATCGTGATGAGCTTCCTCCAGATCCTCTGCTGTTATGCGCGATATGGGCCGCATGTCCGATCTCGAGTGTGTTGTCTTTCCCGGTCCCTTCCACTGAAGTGAGCACACCGCTGTTTCCTATGGCCCTTCAGTTTGTTTCTCAACATCAACGGTAATATGAAGAAGTGCCTGACCTCTGTGAGTCCTTCGACGCACGCCTCACAGAGATCTCGCCCGCATGCTGTGCACATCCATGCCATACAGAAGAGATCCGTGTGGCATATGTCTGAGGAGATATTGTCGGTCAATCTAATATGAAGGTACAGTCTTCAGTTTCGTACCACACATTAGTCGTTCCGCACGGGGCCAAACTCCTTGTATTAAACCGTCGTTGGCCTGGTGGGTTTTCTCTCTGAGAAGGAGAGGGTGGAGGGTCGCAGCAATTGCCCTCTGTGCTGTGGTAAGATCAATATTCAAGATAATGCAAGACAATGTACTTGCTAGTTTGTACCGGTATTCGGCTTCGGTGAAATCCCTATTGAATAAGAAACGCCAGGGAGTGCCTTCATCTTCGTCCTTCCGCGTGAATATGAAATCAACGCAGTATGTATCGCGTTCAGGACGTTCTACTGCACTACGAATGCCTTATGAGGCCCGTAAATGGCTGCTGCCGTAAATATAAGCTGGAGAAGAAGTACCTTTGAAAACGCAGTCGCCGGGTCGTCCCTGCTGACATAGCCAGCAAGGCTGAAGTTTGTTGAACTGTTTCTGCTTTTTGCTTTTGCACGACCCAAGCTGGACACACGGCTTTGAAGACATCGTTGTAGACAGTTGAGCATCCGTGCCACTGGCGTCTTCTTGTATCATGCTAGAGGACAGAAGGTAGACGGCGACGTCTGCATCTCTATGTGATGCAATCCACTCGTCACATTTTTGTGACGTCCATTTAGCCGTGATCATGATCTAGCTCTTCCCTCGCTATCGCACCGTCTCAGATGTCATCTCATAGAGCAGGGGAGGCAGTCTCAGTGTGCTCCTCCCGGGTGTACGATGCTCGAGCCTTCTAGTATGTGACGCCGACGATGGCTGCTAGCTATGCCGGTGATGTTGCTAGATACCAAGCCTCAGGTGTGCCTGCACTTAATACATGCTACAAGCTCTCGCTCACCGCCCAGCCGCCACGCATGTTTCGGACTGCGCGATCGCCCCAAGCACGGTGTGAGGCTTTCGTTCTATGTGGCCCGTTTGCTCCCCGTGAGCAGTCGATATGCAATCGTCGCTGTCCGCGAGCTGTCGGCGCTCCCGCTATGCATGTCAATTACATACCCCAGCTTCCGTCTGAGTGGATACATTGCGCGCTGGCAAGGCTTTCTTCACCTCGTTAGCGAACTATTTCCTGTTGACCAATATCTTGTGCCTACTCGGTAGCACTTCATTTTTTATTACAGTCAAATCTCTACTGCATCTCTACTACAAAGGAGGACGGGTCTCCGACATCCCCGAGTTGTCTACGAGACATTTCGATATTCTCATTGGCTCCCGGTCACGCGTCAATGGCAAGCCGAAAATCTGATTGGTTTTCGCGTTGGCTCTCGCAAGCGGAACCCGGCGGCCCGGAATCCGCGTCGCGATCCTGAAGTTTGAACACTCGCAAACCCTTTCTTCGAATCCCAACGGGGGCACATTGAGGTAGGTTTGCAAAGGAGAAGCAAGAGTAAGTGAGCACAAGTAGGTGCACGGGCAAGGCAGTGTTGACTTGCATACAAGGGCACGGGCGAATACAGGCACGAGCATACAGGCCAAGGACGTACGGATGGAAGGGGGCCACAGAGCCGTCCGCGCAGTCGGGCGGCGGCAGTGGCCCACCCGTGGCGATATGTATGTACGTGAAAACCGCGTCTTTTTCTCAAATTCAAACACGGTCTATACGATCACTGTGCATTCCGTGCGAAGGCACGGGTCATCGGCTAGTAGTTTATATAGTCCTGCTTTGCCTTTCTGAATCCACCCGACGCATCAAGCTGCATCAAGCACCACTGAAGCCGGAATGCACCGAACGGCACTATGTCCCATGAAAGGCATAAATCGTCGTGACCATGAAACAGAGTGAAGCATGGAGAGAAGAGAATAGGCATATCATGTGTAGATAAACTGCGTACGGCCTTTGTCCGAGTCGTGGACCTGCACGATAAAGCCTTCTGACGTAGATCACGAAAAGGAAGTAGTACGAAATTCGAACTAGTTGGGAGTGGGCCATCACAAGTGTGGCAGATCTGATTCAGCCAGAGGGGATATTACTTCAAGAATTCATAACTTAATATTATACACCCAAGCAATAATGAACTGGGATGAAATATCTCCTCTGGCTATATCAGAACCTGCTGCATATGGGACAGCCCACTCCCAACTCATCTGAAAGGGATTCCCTTACTACATCTGAAAAAATTTACATAGGTTTATAGATATCTATAGTAACAATAGCCTACAAAGACCCATAGCAATGTCCTTTTGTTGATAGGCTATGGAACTACCACACACAGCTATGATAGTGCTATGGACTGCTATGGGATAAGGTACATTGCTATGGCTGCTATGAAATAAGGTACCTTGCTGTGGCAGCTATGGAACAATGTACTATACTATGATGGCTTTGGGTGTTCAACAAGCTACACAGACTATAAGCACTATGCAAACAATATAACAACCCCAATATTTATACATACAATACAACCATCCCTGCAACTATGCAGTATATCCAACTGGGATATTTTATATGCTTCTTGAAGCTCAATTCCTGACAGTGAGAACATTGAAATCCATTTTATTGATTGTTATACCAGAAATACAAAACAGCTAATCTACAGGCCCAAGCATGATAGACTGAGGACTATACCTCTACATAGAGAAGACTAAGCTATGAAGTTCTTATTGAGTATCAATTGAACCAAACAATAGAAAAAGAACATACCCATTGTAATAGAGATGGTGAGAAACCTAAGAGAATTCAATTGAAGGAGAAAGTGAAGGGAGAAACTCACCAAGATTCAAGGTAAAAGGATAACAAGGAAGAATAGTAGAATAAGTCATGGGATAGAGCACAAACCAAAAGCAAGAACACATGCACGCAATCGGCTGCCAGCACACATGCATGCTCACACGTTCGCAGGCATTGACGACGACGACGACGACGACATCACTATGGAGATGGCAAGGGAATAGGCAGGTACGTAGCATCCGCAGTGCGCTTCAGCGTGTCGTGGCCCACACGATAACTGACGACGTCGGTTTTTTCGTGACCTTAGTGCCACGCTCCCCCTCTCGCGCCCTCCCCCTCTTAGTCGCGCCGTCGTGTCCTGCGCCGACAGCTTCCGACAGCTTCTCGCCTTCGGCCTCTTCGCGCTCTCGCGCCCTCCTCCTCGCTCCGTCTCGTGTCTGTCCGTGTGCCCGTTGTGCCATCGCGCCCCTCTCAGCCCATTGCTGCCTTCGCCCCTGTTGCCGCCTTCGCCCCTATGCACCCCAGTCTCGTCCCTCGCGCCGCTGCTGCCTTCGCGCCGGTCGCACCGCCGCCGCCGTTGCCCCTACACGCCGCCTTTGCACCGCTCGCGCCCGTTGCGCTGCCTTCGCATCGCATTCGCGCTCCTCGCGCCCGTCACAGCCCCGTGGCGCCCGTTGCCCGCCCTTCTCGCCCCTGCTGCTTTTGCGCCCGTCGCGCTGCCTTCGCGCTGCGGTCTCGCCGCTTGCGCCCCTGCTGCCTCCGCTCCGCACCCCTCATGCTGCCTTCGCGCTCTCGCCGCCGTCGCCTCTACGCACCGTGTTTGCCTCTACGCGCGGTGTTCGCGCCCTCGCCGCCGTTGCCCCTACGCGCTGTCTTTGCGCCGCTCGGCATACGGCGCCTCGGGGGCGCCGGCGGGCG